>JAVQKG010220441.1:0-11526 GCA_036025885.1 Hypseleotris bucephala
CTCTCAAGCATAACTTGACTAAGTCTAAGGGATTTACCAATACAGTAGATATAATGATGAATACTCACTTTGACACATTACATTTCTACCAAATGTAATTTCACTTAATAATACACTGATTAAAACATAATGGGTAGATATTGTTTATGAATGAATGCCAATATTGTTTTATTTTGTAGATTTAGGGTTGAATAAATGATATATTCAGAGTAGCCCAGTGTCTGTGTTCAGCCTCAGCCAATAGAAACATGAGCTGGATTGTTCCATTACAGCAGCGTTACACAGACTAGATCGTCTTCCTCTGTATTTTTAATGACTACACTCTCACACACACACACACACACACACACACACACAACACAAGCACATCAGTTTTACAAGCCAATCTGTCACTGAATGACTTCTACTACCAACAGCCGATTTATAATTTTTGGGTAATTTAAGACTTCCATTTGAAAGGAAGATTTTTGCCACATTCATCAAGCAGGCAAAGTGTAAATGTCTTGTTAAAATGTTGGGCTTTAATTAAACTGTGTTGCATCAGTCATAAACTTTAATATTGTTGAAGTAATAGTCAATCAGAAGCACTAGCTAATAGTGCAAAGATCTGTAGTCAGTTATTTGTGGAGCCACAACTGCACTGTATGTCAGAGAGAAAAAAACCTACTAAATTCAATATGTTTCTTTACTGGCCCTAATTACAGTTTTCTATCTCGTAATGGCAAAGACATAGTGCCCTAAGGTGGACATTTTCTAGTTCAGTAAGATTTTATTTGGCCTTTTTGGCTTTATTTGATAGGACAGTAGATTAACAGGAAGGGGAGTGACATTTTGCAAACTGAGCTAAACCATGGCCCAGTATACGGTCTTTTTACATATAAGAATCCACTCCTAGAGCTACCGTTTTTAGGCCCTATCCTGCAATCAGAATCACTCCTGGATTTCCACTGTCTTAAAATCACCAAAAATCACTTTTTTCACTTCCTATTACTGACTTTCCTCTTACTCAAACCAGTCCTGTTAACAAAAACATAACCTCCTTGTGTAATCCTCTAGACTATTTATTTTGGTCTCTTGTCGTCAATGGTAAACAGCATCTTTGAGGCTCACCCTCCTCTTGTGCGGCCCGGTTGGCTCGAGCCTGGATCTGCTCCTCCGTCAGCGGCTTGTGTCTGTGCTGCTGCTGCACTGACAGAGGCACCACCGGGATCTCAGGAAGCTGCTCCCTCCAGTTGGGACCGTCCTGATCAATCAGCATCTTAGTGATTCTGGGGAGAAAACAATAGTAGGTCAATTTAGTGATAAGTTATAGTGGACAGCAGGCAGGTTTTGGTCTTTAAACAACTGCACATATTCTAGTCACAAAATGTTAGGGATATTTGACTTTTGTGTGACTGGAAATTACAGTAAAATTGGGCTAAAAATTGTGTTGTGTGTCCCCAGCTTTAGTACATTACATCTATGCCTAAAACTCTTTCAATTATTTTTATATTTTGACAAAACAATAGATAGAGTGGACAGCTGGCAGTGTTCAATCTATACAGCTACACAGATACTAATCACAAAAAGTTACTTGTAGAAAAGGGAATATTGTGAAATTGGGAATTTATGTAGACCTGAAAGTCAAATAATGTATTGTGGCTAGTACATGTCTTATCACTACATCTTCAAAGACTTAGATCCAATTGTAAATGTTTAAAATGATTTCTAACATGACTATTTATATGTGAGATTTTACAGTACTTTCAAAACAACTCAAAAGGTTTTCCTAATGTGTTTCTATTTGCTGAGGGCCTCAACATTTTTAATGAATATTTAGCCACCCAATGAGCCATTGTTTGTCAAAGGAACAAGCTTCTTGGGTGTGATGACAGGAGGATATGTATCCATTGGGTGGAGCAGAGAGGTTTTTTAATGTAGTCTATAAAAACAATCCTATAATTTTGGCTTTTCTGCCTCCTAGCATTCAGCAATTACCATATCTATTTTTTTTGCCCAGATGCCCTCCCTGTTGCAACCTTCTCAATTTATCCAGGTTTAGGACTAGCACAATACGTATACTGGCATGTGACCCCTTGATCCTAGTAAACAAAAGACAATTGTATTATTTATCCTAGGCCCAATTTTTACACTAGTGTCATATGTGTTGTTTTCGTGACTTCTTTAAACACTAGATGGAGTCATGAGCACCAAAAACATAAGTGGCTGTCGGTGGATCATTATTAGAACACTTATTGATTGTGACGTGTGCAACATATTTGGAAAAGTGGGATATAAGAAAACTAATCCCATAACAGAAATCTTTTATTCATGGTCTGAAGAAAACTGGCTAGTGCTACATGCTAACACACTAGCTTTACTGTTATTAGCACTGGTTACCTGTGTACGCTGTCGTGGGCGGCCTGCACCCCTGTGTCCAGCTGCAGGACGGTCTTGTAGTCCACGTAGGCTTTTCGGTATCGCTCCAGTGATTCATAGGCCATGGCTCTGCGTAACAGCGGCTTCAGGGAGAAGGGCTGCAGCTCCAGAGCCCTAAGAGGATCAGAGGATCAAACCCTTTGTACAGGTGGTGGCACACGGCTGATTTGGTGGCCTCTACAATCTCAAATTCACAACCCCATAAATAAACTAATGCATGGTTCTTTTATAACGTTACTGTACAGTATATGTTTATTTGATGATTAGCATGTCTATGTCTTAAACTAGGGCTGTACAATAAGAAAAATGTATCATTATTGAAAAATATCAGATTGCAATTATCTATATGGAAAGTAACTACTATAATCTACTGCAATACAATTATGGTCTTTGATCTGACTGAAATTTACATGCAAAAGATAACAATACATTTTACCAATCTGACCTTTAATAGACTTGGATTATCATGGTTAAGAAACCTGGTTTAGTCTTAAGTAAGTTTTAATATAGCCCCATTTCTGACCATTGAGTCTAGAGTACTGTACCTCTTCATAAAGTAAAATGACATTGTCTGTGCTTAAAAAGTCTATAATGAATATATCCTAATACGTAAACAGTACATAATGCATGTTTTTCACGTATCATGTACATGATACATGTCAATGTGCAGATCAACTCTTTGTTTCACTGTTTACCATTATGGCCATTGTGTGTCATGGGACTACAGTCAAATATTAGCTTTTTACTTTGCATGTCACTCTAGGCTCTGTTTTGGCACAAGAAACCAGTAGCCAAGACTAAAGAGGATGCAGCTAATGATCAGGCAAACTAAGTCTTTCCCCTATAGAATCTATACTGCCTCTCAACAACTATCATAATTAGTACTATTTGACACATGTAGCCAACATAATGATAATGTGTATTAAATCTGATTGATGAATACATTAACACAATGATTTCTTACTTGGTACAGTCTTGAATGCAGTCAGTGCTGTTCCCATCTTTGAGGTAACAGGCTGCTCTGTTGGAGTACAGGATACACAGATCTTCTGGACTATCAACACCTGGAAGGGAACAAATATAGAAACATAAATTACTGAATGTGTGCTCTGCTTTTCACCATCATTTTTATTATAACGGAAAGGAAAATAAACAGTATGAAGTATTATGATAAAAATTGGATTGGGTGTACATTAAATTTAAGTTTTATGAAGTTTTATGAAGCAGTATTCGTCTGTGTAAGAAACACTACAGTCAACTATAATCATGATAAAATTAAAATTGTGATCTTGATATTACATAAATTGTGATATTTACGATATCAACCGCCATCCATAACTTTACACTTGACAAACCAGTGACAAGAAAGCCAAATTTTACATCATAATTTTCACCAAACTGTACAATAATTATTTTTAACAGTATTATTTTAAAAAAGGAAATATCTAAAAATCTTAGCATCAATCATTAAAACCTTCTGACCCTATGAAGCTGTGATGGTAGGACCCAGATGGACACATAAGACTAATAAATCTCTCTGTTAATACTATTTTCTCCATTGTGCCTTTTTCCTTTTGACATTTACGACTGACAACAATACAACCATCTTTTGTTTTCTATTTGTTGATCTATCTATACCATGACTCTGTTTGTTTTGTAGCTACGACAATGGGCCTGTAGTTGTCTTCTTGTTGTGAATGCTGCTGCAGTAAGAGAGGATGTGATGAGAGTAAAAGTTGGCTGAGTGCTCTTAAAGGAACAACATGTCATTCAATCTTTCAGTTTACACTTTATGTCTTAACACCGCTCCAGCAATAAAGTAGTTATATTGCAGTTTGTTGTTTATGTCGAGGCTAAATGAACAGCGGCAAATAAATAGTAAGAAATGACACAGGCCTATAAGACACCCTGTATTTTATAGAGTCTAATATATAATATTGACAGCAAAAAAGTTTGAAATACATCTAGGCTAATCTATTGACAACTGGAGCCAACCTGATGTTACTATGGCAATGGTGCAAAAATGGAAGATGGTGGAAGATGCATTGTGGTCAATTTGTGCTTTCTTTTTTTATTCAACAGCACAAAGCAAGATTTACTTTGCAGCCACTCTTAAAATATAATTGGTACTTTATACTGAACCAATAAACAAATGAGGTAAGGGGCTAAACTTTATTTTAGCTCTTTTATTTATATCAGTGATGCTTTGAATTTCAAGCTTTTGGGTCTACATATTTTAAGTAGCCTGTTTCCACTAGAAGCTTGCTCTTACATTAAAAACATTTCACATGGATATATTTATAAATAGCAACATAAATGAGCCTTTGATTAGTTAACATTCAAAGCAAAATAGCCAAACAGATTAATGGCAACAACAAAAAGCAGTTAATCACATCCTACCTGCTTCAGTACAGCCCTCTATGGCTTGTGTGTACTTCTCAATGGCATCTCCAAACTGGCCGTGTTTGAAGAGGTGGTTGCCCTCGTTTTTGAACCGGGCGAGGTGCGGGGGGAGGGCTCCTGCGGGGGCGTCCAGGTAACTCTTGTCCTCCTCGGGGGGACTGCTAGGCTCGTCCCTGGTTACTGTACTGTTGTTATGTACAGTCTGTGTGCCGTTAGCCAGTCCCTTCCCAGAGCCGTGGTGACTGTGGGGGTTTTCCGCATTACCTCGCGGTTTGGCCTGGTTCGGTCCCGGTCTGGGTCCTCCGGGGCCCGGCGGTCTGTCCTGAGCGTTTCCCATCGCTGCACTCCTCCTGCGGTGTTGGTTTCAGCGCAGCTCCCGGTTTCTCTTCTTTCTCTGAACTCGGAGCTGACAGACGCAGCTCCAGCGTCTCTTGTCGGGGATTTCTGTGCGTCACTCACGCTCATTGGACGTACGTCAGGGTTACGTCACCGTGGGGGAGGGGTCACTGCAGCGCTGCAGTAAAAGAAAGCACCTGTCCGGGGAAAGCCCTACATTCAAGATACTATTTAATCAGAAAGTGAAAATTATGGTTTGGTTTATTCAATTAACTTTGCTTCTATAGCTATCTGTTTGACTCGTTTAGACAGTTAACAAATTGGATGTATGTGGGCTATACAGTACAAGTATAATTCATTAAACCTAGTTTCTGTGTAGATTTATTCAGGATACATTTTTGTGAAGCAGGCAAGTCTGAGAGTGGATCTTTTTTGAGGTTTCTCTTGTCTTTCAATGACTACATAAAATACAAGTCTCGTCCTAAATAACTAATACTACTCCACTTATTGCTTCAGATATAAATGATGAGTATGACTATAATTATATAATATATATATTACATGATAAACTAGTCCTGACAGTGTATATTTTTCATTAGATTGTCTGAAATTGGTATCATTAGAAGTACAAATAAGTAAAAGCTTGACATGGATTAGTGAAAAAAAATGTTTTTAATAAACCAGTGTGGGGAACAGGGGGAAACAGCATTTTGTCTGGGGCAGGATTGACCTAGACACAATGCTGATTATGTTTATTATTTACACATTCATTTTGTATAAAAAATGCTCACAACAAAAACATAATCCAGATTAATAATGTGGTTGCTTTCTTCTTCATCGGGCATCAAAGACAACCACTGGAGTCACAGATCAGGAATATAAACAGACATGTACAACAGATACACACAAATCCCTCTTTCAAACACAAATACACAGTCATTAGTTTAAAGTGAAAGGATACATCTTTTTGTTCTTTTCTTGTACATGATCCTGTAACCACATTCTCTGCATCGGATGGGGTCACGAGCCTTGATTTCATTTTCAGTGTGGCATTCTGTAAGATAAGTAAAAACAAGAGAAAATTATTTAATACAACAACACATTAGGACAGACAGACTAATTATACAGTAATAACAGAATCATTACAGACAATAAAGTAAAGTATCATAGCTGTATTTTACTATTCATCTCATCATTCATACTATTTCATCTAGACTGATTCAAATACAATGGCACCAATTGTTATAGTTGTCCCATAATACAATCTGAACAAAAAGAAAACTGTAACTTACCACCACATATGTAGATCATAGGCTGCTGCTTTGGAGGTTGAACATCTTTCTGTGCATCCATTATTAGTCTGATAAGAAAAAATATGAAGAATCCAGCATGATCGCATCAATGTCGTTTTTTTATGCTAGCACAACAGCGGCTAAACCACAAACCGGTATAAAGAATGGTCATATTTAAAACATTTTTGTCTGATAAATGTTCCCATGCAAAACGACAGCAGTTCACATTCAAACATACCACACAGAAGTTGTTCATCTTACCGTTTTTAGGTGTAAATTGTTAGCTGTTTACTTCTTTAGCATCTCATGGGTGCTTTGACTTCGCACATGCGCAGAACACACAACCACATCAAAACAAAAGCCTCTGTGATTGGTCAGAAATTATTCTTTGTAAGAAGCAGAAGCGCACACGTCAAAAACACCTGTCTTGAACTCCAGAAACGACACACACAGTTACTTCACCTTACGTATCTTTTTAGTATTTAATCTATAGTTTATAGGTGACATTTATAACCGTATATGCTGTTTCACTCTCCATGCCATTAGAGGCGCTGTGGGAACTCCGTGTCTGAATCGCTCAGCTGGCCCTCACTAGTTTTTGACAACAACGATTGTATCGACAATGCCCACGTCGTGATCATCGGCCCAAAAAGCCACGAATTACTGTTATTTCGTTGCCTTTAATCGATAGACACTGTAAATCATGGAGTCGTCTGCGCCTAAAAGGTTTGTGTCGATATATGAAAATTTAGACATGTTTTCCTCTAAATTCCGAACTTGGGAAGCTAATGCTAATGTAGCTACTTCTTGGCTAACTGCGATGAGATTGGCCCTACTGGGTTTCAACTAATCAATTTAATTTGTTAAACACTGTATATACTCAAGTCACTGGTTTCGATGGTTATATATTGAATTATGCTGTTTATTTTTGCCGTTTCTCTATGTGTGTTACTTTGAGTGGTAAAATGTTATTAATGTAAGAAATGAATACTGTATAGCTAATACTTCAACATAAGCATACAAAATAGTGGTCAGTGGGTACTAAAGTGATATAGTGGGGATTTGTTTTCAGTTTAATGCTCAACATATTTATTTTTTACAAGTGCCTGTGCTATGCTTGACATTTGACAGCAAACTGAAAAAGCTGAGTGAGGACAGCTTGACCAAACAACCAGAGGAAGTGTTTGATGTCTTAGAGAAACTGGGTGAAGGGTGAGTCATTCATTGAGACTTAAGTATCCTATAACAAACTGAATCATTTTGTTGGTAATATAACTGGACAATTCAACTTTTCCCTGTTATTCTGTGATTGATTGTCTTTTGTGCCTATCTATGTTTAGTTCCTATGGCAGCGTCTACAAGGCAATCCACAAAGAGTCTGGCCAAGTGGTGGCCATCAAACAGGTCCCAGTGGAGTCAGACCTGCAGGAGATCATTAAAGAAATCTCAATCATGCAGCAGTGTGACAGGTTAGAAAAGATTGCCCCATTCCTGATATATACAAGAACCCAATACAAGTTATATATTTATGTCTATAGCAGCCAGCAGCTTTTTTGTTTTGAAATCCATTCTTTGCCTATTGACGTAACATCTTGAAGGCCAAACTCTTTCACTTCTACTCTTGATACTCTCTTCTGCTTTAATTATCATGTTGCATTTCCTCTTAGTCCTTATGTGGTGAAATACTATGGAAGCTACTTCAAGAATACAGATCTGTGGATTGTGATGGAGTACTGTGGGGCTGGCTCTGTCTCTGACATCATCAGACTGCGCAGCAAAACGGCAAGTTCCTAAATATAGTAGTTAGAGTTTGAATGAGACACAGAAGTGCATATGTCACAATTGACAGATACATAAATATAATTAACATATTTTTTCGTTCTTTTTGTCCTTAGCTGACAGAGGATGAGATTGCCACTATCCTAAAGTCAACACTCAAGGGTCTTGAATATCTTCACTTCATGAGAAAGATCCATAGAGACATTAAGGCTGGAAACATCCTCCTCAACACTGAAGGACACGCCAAACTAGCAGACTTTGGAGTAGCAGGACAACTAACGGTAATAATAAAGTATAATTTACTAGTAAATAACCATAACAAAACACACTGCAAACATTGTAACTTATTGAGAAATGTTTTTATTATATTTGCAGGACACCATGGCAAAGAGAAATACTGTTATTGGTACACCCTTCTGGATGGCACCTGAAGTTATTCAAGAAATTGGCTACAACTGTGTGGCTGATATCTGGTCTTTGGGCATCACCTCAATAGAAATGGCAGAGGGCAAGCCACCGTATGCAGACATTCATCCTATGAGAGTAAGTGCTGTTGGGGGGAAAAAATATATAAATAAAGCTGTGTAAGCAATAAACAATGCAAACTCAATACTTCCTTAATACAATGTAATACATTTCCTCATGTTTTGTCTTAGGCTATTTTTATGATCCCCACTAACCCGCCACCAACATTCAGAAAACCAGAGCTTTGGACGGATGAATTCACAGATTTTGTTAAAAAATGCCTTGTCAAGAACCCAGAGCAAAGAGCGACAGCCACACAACTTCTACAGGTAAGTAAATTGTTTGTATAAAAAGGAATAAATATGAATAAATCAAAGCTTAGATATGTCTTGTATAGATGTGTTACCAATTAATTGATTTATCTGGTCCATACATTAAGACTTATTTTTGTACATTTGCAGCATCCATTTATCAGTCAAGCTAAACCAGTTTCCATCTTGAGAGACTTGATAACTGAAGCTATGGAAATGAAAGCAAAAAAGCAACAAGAGCAACAGCGGGAACTGGAGGAGGAAGATGACAACTCAGTAAGTATTCACCTCTCACTAAACTGTCCTACATTTGAGACATGAAAGACTAGATTTGTTTGTGTCCTGTTGTTTCAGGAGGAGGAGACAGAGGTGGACTCTCATACGATGGTAAAGTCTGGGACAGAGGGACCTGGGACCATGAGAGCCAACAGCACCATGAGTGACGGAGCTCAGACCATGATCGAACACGGCAGCACCATGTTAGAGTCAGACCTGGGCACTATGGTCATCAACAGTGATGATGAAGAGGAGGAGGAAGACCTAGGATCCATGAGAAGTGAGGACAACTTAAATTTGAAAGATTTTTACAGGTTTCATACCAGAAGACTACTCAATGTCTCTGGTTTGTACCTGAAATTCAGCTTGAATCTTAGTGTGTTTTAGGGTTTGAAAAGTGCTTGAAGTTATAATTAATTACTTGAAACTGTTTGTTTTTAAAAAAAAAAACAATTTATATCACAACAAACAACAATGTTTTCACATCCAAACATCTGCACCAAGGTTCACACCTAGAACATACAGATTATTACATAATTTATTGACTATTTACTTGAATTTTTTTCTACAATTTGTTTAATTTTTCTATTGAACTACATTTAAAGCAAACTTTTGAATTTACTGACTGTACTAGCTGCTATTTGATATAAGCTGGCTTGTGCTATTTAATATATCTACATTCTAATGTTACTAAACTAAACTTGTTCTTTCACTTTAGGAAATGCCACGCCTCAGCAGCCTATCCGTCCCTCCTTCATGGACTACTTTGACAAACAGGACTCGAACAAGGCGTCTCAACAGCAGGAAAACTACAACCACAACCAGCCTCAAGAGCAGCCTGGGTACCACATTCAGTCCAAGAACGTCTTCCCGGACAACTGGAAGGTCCCGCAAGATGGAGACTTTGACTTTGTGAGTAATCTCTTCCTTATTTCATTCCAGATTTAACTTTTGTGTTAGTCACTTTGGAAATGATAGCAAAAAAGGGGTCTGGATGGGTGCTTGAAATCCTTGAAAATGCTTGAGTTTTAATGGTGTGTTTTCAAGGTTTGAAAAGTGCTTGGATTTTTATTAACAAGTTTATACTCCTAAAAGTTTGCACCAAGGTTATTGCTTTGGAATTTTCCTTAAATTTATTAAACCTTTGTCTACTACTTCAAACTATTTAGCTACATACTTCCATGGTCCACTTGTATGGTGCTTGAAAACAGCTGAACATGTAACTTGAAAGTGCTTTGAAGAGTGCTTGAATTTCATCTTCTAAAAGTGTAACTTTCACTTGTTTACAATTATAAAAAAAGTTTGGTTTATTTTTGCTTCACAGTTGAAAAACCTAGACTTTGACGAGCTGCAGATGCGCCTCACTGCCTTGGACCCGATGATGGAGAGAGAGATTGAGGAGTTGAGGCAGCGCTACACGGCGAAGAGACAGCCCATCCTCGACGCAATGGACGCCAAGAAAAGACGACAGCAAAACTTCTGAGGGCTGCATCGCTTTCCCAAAATAAATCTCACAAAACGGTTCATACAATCTTTCTGCTCTTCTGATGCCCACTGCTGTTTTATCAACTGACCACTAGATGTAGAAATAATCATGTTCATCATTCCCTTTGGCCTTTGATACTTCTCATGGACGATACTCAGGACTGTAGCCAAAGCTGAAAACAGTCAGATTTAATCCTAATTCATGTTTTATGGGTAGGATTATCATCAACTCATGAAGGACTCTGACCAGCACTTCTACCAGTCCAGCAGTTTATCCAGCTTTTATCCCCAGCAAAATGTCCCACCGTGAACTGTAACTAGTGGCCCATTCTTCAGACTGTTTACCTTATTGTAAATATAATCTAGAGCCTAGTTTGGAAATACCTGTAACAAGCTGTGGCGGTTCGCCCATGACCAAAGACAATCATGTTTATTATTATGAGAATGCCTTAATCATTTGAAACACAAGTTTCAAAAAGCAATGTAATGTAATGTAACAAACAAATGCGTTTGTGGTAGACTAGAAAGCTGCAAATAAGCAGATAGTAATAACGGGAACATTAAGTGGTAAGGGAAGGACGATGCATGTTTTGAATTTACTGGTGGACTAGATAACTCTTTATTGTACTTTATAGTTTCTTATAACGGTCTTTTTCCGGTTTGATGTTTTAGGCTACTTCAACCATTCTGTTAACTGAAACATAGTGCCTCATTAAAATATTCCACGTCCCCATATCCCTCGGAGCACAAGTGATAAAACC
>JAVQKG010220485.1:0-17556 GCA_036025885.1 Hypseleotris bucephala
TATATCAAAAAGCACATAGTGAGAATAAGGTCATTCGGCACATTCATTTGATATCATTTTACACACTGTAATAAGATAAGGATAAGTCACTCCTAATTCTTCAACCAAAGTAGGTCTGAGCCATTTTTCTGTGCTGACTAAATGTCAAGAGAGGAATCGAAAGACATCTGTTCTGGACTTCCCCTCAAAAAGCCACTTGTGCTCAGTCAACATTCCAGCCAATGAAAGCTCATCTTAGCAAACCATGTGTCCAACACAACTCACCTTTTTAAGGCTATATCCTGCATGGAAAATAATTGGTGGCAGCAAGATGTTGAAGAATACCTCAGGGTCAAATGTTACCTGAATATGAAAGTAAAGTTAGTATGCTCATTCAAAAGTACAGGGGTGTACAGTGTGATGATATATTGTGCTTTGCCACTGTTCATAATGATAAAGAAAGATAAATAGAAAAATAATGTTTTATCTATCCTTGTTCTATGATGTACAGTAAGTAATCTGTCATAATTATTATTTCACCTTAGTCTCCCCCCGGTCTCTACAGCGACATAATATCAGGCTTTGTGGGTTACCACTTTGACCAATAGTAGTCGAGTTTTACTTTAGTCCATCCCCTGGCTTCTGCAGACTATAGACAACACACTTTGCATCATAGAACAGGGTCAGATAGTTAATTTTCATATTTTGGGAAACTTATGGACTACAATATTGACTTGAATGGATGTAGATTGAATTTGTGGTTTTTGAAAACACTGATAGCAATAGTCCTCTGTTAAAGACAAAAATATAAAGTCAACCACGATTGTGATAAAATCCTGGTACTCTATTTTTACCATATCATCCACCCCTTTGTATATAGGATCATGTGTGTTTGTTACTAACCTTTCGGAGCATGTCATTTTGCTCCACATTGTGAATCTCCCTCAGGTTTATCTCCCCTTTAAGGCTATACTCAAAGAATTTGCCGCTGACGTTAAGCAGCAAGGTGCTGGTTGGTCCTTCAGCTAGAGAGCAGCTTAGTGGTGTCTGGTTGTGATAACTGGTGGCAGGAATTCCATAGCGTAGAATAACACCAACCAGCAAACCTAAAGAAATAGTCAAAACAAATGAGAACTATATACAGAGAGTACATAGGCCTATTACAACTTTCTAAACAAGAATGAGTCAAAGTCATATATAGATTGGTAAAATGGTTTGAAACAGGAATACTGATCTTGAACATAATTGACTTCATTCTGACTGATATTATGTTATTTGTCTTTGGATGGCAGTGGTGCAGGGTAAGTAAGTAGGTCTACATAAATCGAATCAATATTAAAATAATCAGAGTCATTTTAACTCCTCTAGACATTCCTTATTTGCAGTGCATTTAAACTACAATAAGCTAAAGATGTATTGGGCCGACGTTTCATTTGTTTTCCAAGGCCACAGCACCAGGCAATGACACAGAGAGCAACAGAGCAAGGATGAAAAATGAGGGCAGGCTAGGGAGGAACAGTGAAGGAGCATGAGCCAGCCAGTTATAACACATAAATCCTCCCCACAGACAGACAGCATCTATCTGCAGAGTATACTGAGTTTACTCCCCTCATCGCACAATGACCCACTAGGGCAGCTGTGGCTAGGTGGTAAAGCAGGTCCTCCAATAACTACAAGGTGCAGCTGTAATGATAGATGCACTAATCTACTGTAGCTTGTTCAGTCACGATACCGATGTCTTGATTTTGTGCATTGATTGTAATCCGATATCCACTAGTCTGGTATACCAAGCCCGTCTCCATTTTTTTTTCAAAAGTGGGGTCTGGTCCTTTGGTAACACCGAATCATTTATCTGTGATTTTGCGAATGGACCAATCAAGAGCCGCAAGGGCGTGTGTTTTGATGGCCGTGTCACATACAAACTTAGTAAACATAACAATATCCAATCCAGTATCTGCAATATTTGTCCTAAAATTCACAATTAGATATTACCAAAATCGTGCAACCTTAGCATTTTTCCTTTTTTACATTTGTTAGTTCTGCATTTTCATGCAGGTCACCGTTGAACAAATGCAAACAAAGTGACAACCCAAAAAGTGTGAATATTGGGAACAACTCCAACAACATTTTTTGCAAGAAAATAGCCTACCAGTAGGCTAATTGTACCCCTGCAGGCATATCTATGTCTATATACAAGTCACACTTTAGGCTGGGCACAATGGTTTGTTTTGTTTTTAAGTTGTTTTTAAGTTGTTTTTAAAAGGGAATATCAACAAACCAAAGTCTGAAAGTCTATCAATGAGTGACATAGTTGCACTTTACACAACACTTTATAATAGTAAAACAATTTAGTAATTATGGTTAGTTAAGTTATCTGTGTTAGTTGAGTCATCTATGTATTGCACATGGTAACAAGATAGTAATAATAGTTATTATTCTATCACTTATTATAGGTTTCACTTATTGTTCATTTATGGTCATAGACTGTACATTTTCTTTCTACATTATGCCTTATGGCAATTACATTTTATGACCTTATTATTATCTAGGCATTATAGACCATTGATTGTGTTAAAATTGTGCATGTAACTGATTGACATAGATATTACAACAACATGGGATTATTTTGGATACTGGTGAAGGAGCAGCAGACACAGCACCTTCTAGAAATCAAAGCAGCCAATCGGATTTGAGAATACAGTCAAAAAAGCAGAGGCGCCACAGTATTGAGCTATAATGTCTCTCACTATTAGCTTTTATCTTGTAGCATTAGCATAAAAAGATCCCCTGCAATAAAGTGATCCATTCAAACCTCACATTTATAAGGAAGTGTGTTCAGTTTAACAGTCTCCACGTGACCTACAAAATATCTTACCGTAAATCATTGCTAAACCGGTCTCGTGCAAGAACCGGACCCTCCTGTGCTTGAAGAGCCATATGGTTAGAATGGTGAGAGTCAGCAGCAAAATGAATGTCAGCAAATTCACGCTGTCCTGCCGGTGACTTTCCTCAGCCTCCTTCTCCGTGGCGAGTTCCTCCATTGCATCGTTGTTGTTGTTGTCCGCTTTCATCTCTGAAGCCGCCCGGGTGAGTAGGTTCATCCAGACGGGCAGCGCGGTTCCCAGTGCGCCCCTCATCGCCTCCATAGCGCAAGGATGCTGCTGCTGTTACTGGGATATCATCACAGACACACACCGCCTCTTTGCCATGTCACTGCTGGGGGCTATACACAGCTGAGCCAACTGGAGAAACGAGCTCATACAGCGCTGCACCGGCGAGTTAGTTCAACCTTTTAAAGACACACTGACTGCCAGAGGAGGTAGCCAAAAAAATTGACTCAAGTAAGAGTAGGCTACTTTAATTACTCAAGTAAAAATACTCATTCAAATAATTACTGAAGTGACTGGTTACAAAAAACTACTGAAGCAGGCTATCTTTTTGAATGTAGTCTATGTTAGATGTTATTATTCCATTTTAATCAAAAATAAAATAAAACAATTCTAAAAATTAGGCTAGGCCTATATACAAAGAAGAGTAAAAATAACCTTTAACAAATTAAAGTTTAAAGTAAAAGTAGGCTATGTAGGCTAACTTCACAATAATAATAATAATAAAAATAAGGTGCAAAAAAACTACTAGGCTTAGAAGTACTGATTCAAAAGGTTACTCAAGTAAATGTAACTGAGTAAATGTAACTTATAACTACCCACCTCTGCTAACTTGGAAAGAAAGAGGGATGCTGCCTTGGAGTGGTCTGGTAGAATCCTAAGCCCAGCTGCAGCCTCCCTGAATCACTGTCCTCTCGCTACACTGATAATCTTGCAGTTGAAGCATTGGCTCTCCTAAAAAACAGGAAATTCACAAGTCCAGAAGTAAGATGAAAAGTCAGCATTTAGCAATAAAAGTTGTGGCAGGCATCCGCTGTGGAGGGGTGTGTGTGGGGGTAGCAGTGGGGCAAATTAGGGAGAAGTTGAAAAGTGATAGTAGCCTAGAAACAAAATAAATCTTTGAATTGTTCTCCCTTAACAAAATTACCATACACTAATGACCTAATAGTAGCCTAATAGCCTCTAAATAGCCTTATATTTTACGCCCAATTTCAAATATGCCCAAATAAACCTATAGGCTATTGAGATTTTAAAGGTGTCTATGATCAGAGGCGGCATTAGGCAAAAGTAGGCAGCCGCATGGAGCCCCAAGATTCCATGGCCCCATAATTAAAGTCAAATACAAATCAAATAAATATGTCTTAGTAATTAATAAACTTAATATGGAATATTGTTTTTTCTCTGTATTATTAAGCTACCTGGTTGCTGTGGACTGGCAATCAAGAAAAAATTGGGGCATAGGACTTAAAAAGCACCAAATACAGAGCCCCCCTGTCCTTTTTAACCTTGAGCCCCCAAACTGCTAAATCTGACAGTTTATGATGATATTCACCTGGCATATATTATTTCACAGTCCTCATCACTAATCCACTTTTTCTTTAATTTTGTTAGCTTGAACCCTATAAATCTACATTTATTTTAATCAAACATTCAGAGTAATTTTGTGGAATTGTACTGAATGTGGACAGGGCATGTTAATTATTAGTGACAGGTTAGTTCTGTTTTGAACTAACCTGAATCAATAACACTAACAGATGTTACCATGGCTCAGATTTAAGAATCAAAATTCTACAATGGCAAACCTGTTATTATGTAAAACAATACATATACTTATAATGCTATTATATTGAGATATTGGGATTGGACAAACAGAAAAAATGAATCTATATCTTTTGTTGAAGTTCTATGTTGCTGTATTATCTGAAGAAAGGGAAAATATCTACTCAGTCTGTAAAAATATTGTGTTAAACCAGACCATTAAGATCACTCACAAAATCTAAGAAATTGTTCTTTGTGTCATTCATGATCTTTGCTAAAAATTTCATCCAAATCTCTTTGAGTAAAGCAACAATGCCATTTTTTGAAAAACTGGTGTTGATCTGGATCACTCTCAAAATCGAATCACTTATTCACACACACACACAAACGCTACCAAAAGCATTACCCCCTTGCCAGAGGTAATACGCAGTGCACTTTGTAATGCATCTGATGCAGTGATTGTTGAGGCCAAGCCATGTTTAGGGCACAAGAAGCTGACCAGTCACAACAGGTTATTCAGGCTAATCTTTGCACAGTGCTCTGAATAGTTTCTGGGTTTTCACTAATTTGCAGGAAAGCTTATTTAGTTACATCAAGGCAGTGTGGTTACAGCAGGCCCTGCACAGTTGGCAAAAAACAGCAGGCCT
The DNA here is from genome assembly GCA_036025885.1 of Hypseleotris bucephala. Taxonomy (NCBI): domain Eukaryota; kingdom Metazoa; phylum Chordata; class Actinopteri; order Gobiiformes; family Eleotridae; genus Hypseleotris; species Hypseleotris bucephala. The sequence goes on from JAVQKG010220485.1 coordinate 5,273, forward strand.
AATGGGTCATATAATAAGTCAATTAAGCATGCAAAATTTGTAATCAGACACAGTTGAGGTAGGAAGGTGTTCTGTGAGCATTTACCATCAGTCATGTTTGCCAGTTTGTAGCCCATATCAGATGTATTATCACTGCATGTGGTTTTCTAAATTTGTCATTACAGCATTGCTTACTTCAAAATTTAGATAGTGTTGAAATTAAATCAAAATCTGATGTTTGATTATAGTTTCATATCTGTGGTCTAAAAATGCTTGTGCTATGTGCAGCCTGACTGATCCTGCAGATGAACCACATATTTTGCAACATAGGTACATGACATTATTCTTTACGTGGGAGTAAAAGTTCTCTAGGCTATAATGTCAACATCCAAAGAGGTTGGACTAGGCCACCGTGACATGTGGGTGCACAACATTCAAGCATTAGACCCAGCTACAGACATAACCTAGCAGCAATTTTCATAATATAAAAAGGAAAGAGAATAACACATAGACCAGGTTATTTGATTAAATACTTAAAATAATACTTCATTGTTTTAGGTAAGTGATAGCCTAATAGAAAATTTAATTCACTGTTAAATCTGACCCGGCCAAACATTTGTTAACATTTTTAATGTGATACTGATAGTTTCAAATGAAATCTGAAGGTTTTTTTCCTGATTGTACGGCAACGCCTCTTGAGTACAATCCTCTTGGACGTGAGTCTTGTACGTCTCTCCTCTCCGCTCTGTGATTGGCTGATATAAGGACTACTGTGTCACTCATTGGTTGCGAAACAACCCTGGGAGAAACGGGAAGCTAAAAAAATCTTGTCAACTAAAGTGCACGTAAGCTGCTCCCTGCCTCACATTTGCGCGTTTCACTAACCTACGATAGTGAGCTTTGATTGCGTAGCTGGATATAAATCAAAATGGGGTGCTTCTTTTCGAAAAAATCTAAAAGAAAGTCGGGTGGAAAGGAGGAACCTACGCCTACAACGACCACAGTCGAAACTACCACCACAAGCAACGCGGTTCCCCTTGGCAACAACACGGACGAGGCTCCCAAGCAGTATAGCTGGGATAAACGAGAAAAGGTATTTTACCGCTATGCTATTGCTACTAAAACAAACCAAGGCAAAACAAATGAAGCTTCAGTATCGTACTACAGCTAAAACCTTTGACTCCTTCTTATCTTGATACTGCAGTTTAAGTTGTGCCATATAAAAAATTCCTGCCCCTGGTGAAGGCTGATGAAGTAATACAATAGCGCAATATAACTAACTACATGCTCAGTTTAGCTTTCCTATCTTACCTAAGTTTGTCATTGCGCACTACCAGCTCCGTTTTGTTTAGACTTAAAGGCTCTCCCTGTTTCCATTCTTAGCTTATTATCGGATTATTACACAGCACTGCAGAGCACACGGACCCACAGCTGACCAGACCAAAGCCAGGTGCTGTGGATGTGTGACTTCCGTTTTGGTACACCAAAAAAACATATATCCGGTTATCAGTTGAACACTTGCATTTAACTTTTAACTGACCCAAATTATTCATTCGTTTCAGTACCCACCTAAAGTAGGTTTAACAGATGACAACAAAAGTTCTGCTTAAAAATAATTCAATTGATATTTCTACTCCATTTTCACTGCATTTTCTTTCCAAGTAAAAATTGCAAGTGCCACTAATCTCTATAGATCACTGGGTAATACAAGAAATCCACTGACATTATGTATCTACTAAAGTTTCCACTAACTGCACTAAAAAGTATTATTCATATACTGTGTGTGTGCTAGTTTTGCTCAAAACAACTCAACTATTTTTTCCATTGCACAGGTTGACCCTAAGGACTACATGCTCACAGGACTCAAAGATGCCACAGTGGGAAGGTTGCCTGGCAAACTCAACGGGCAACAGTTTGTGATTCAGGAGTGTGAGAACTGCAACATCTATGTGTTTGACCACTCAGCGACCATCACCATCGATGACTGTATTAACTGCCGCATTTTCCTAGGACCTGTCAAAGGCAGTGTGTTCTTTAGGGACTGTAAGGACATCAAGTGTGTTGTGGCTTGTCAGCAGTTTCGCACAAGGGACTGTAAAAAGATGGAGGTGTTTTTGTGCTGTGCCACTCAGCCCATCATTGAGTCGTCCACTGGTATGAAATTCAGCTGCTTTCAGTACTACTACCCAGACCTGGCCTACCATTTTAAAGATGCTGGACTTAGTATATTCAACAACAATTGGAGCAATATTCATGACTTCACACCAGTGTCAGGGGAGACCAACTGGAGCTTGCTGCCAGAGAGCGCAGTGGTTTTGGACTTGGTTCCTTCACCAGACCCTGAGTCTGAGTTCAAGTCAGTCCGGATCTCCACTGACCCGGGACACAGCATTGTGCCTTTGACTAAAGGAGGCAGACGGAAGAACAGCGACGAGTCCTGCCTCTTTGTATTCTTTGCTGGAGATTACACAACAGCTAATGCGCGTAAACTTATTGATGAGGTAAGGGTTTAGATATGTAGAGTTTTTATTATACATAATAAATCAACTGGATTTTGGATATAATGTGATAATTTTGACTTACACAGTATTCTTTCAACTTAATGAGCTTGGCATGGTTAATGACTTGACTACAGTTTTGAACAACAGGTTACATTTCTCTTAAACTCCGGAGTATCAGGTTTCGAAGCATCGAAATGAGAAAGGAGAAATGAGTTGCATTTCCACTGTTACAGTTTCATAGTGATTACATTTAACAGAAAGAGTGAAGAGAGAGAGTCTGGTTGGATTTTGTCATTAGTAATTAACCACCGTCATGGTAAGAGCTTTTCTTGAGCTGTTTGACAGCTGGTACTGTCACTGATCAGGCATGCAAAGCTGGTTCTGTTGTTTCAGTTTTACTGCCAGGATTATATTGTTTCTAAAGTATGGCATTATTACTAAAGCATGAATTTCATTTTACTTTTACAATTACTATTTGTTTTTTAGGCAACAGCCAAAGGTTTTGTTCTCATTCAGACTAAGGAAGTGTCAATGCGTCCTGAAGATGTGAAAAGAGTGTTTCAGAACAGCGCAGAAGATCTTGTTGAATGGATCACCAAAGGTATTACATTTCTGTCTGAAATGTGACTTACCATTATAGTAATAACTTTTTTGGAAGGTTTATAAACATATTATGTAATAGTAAAACGCTTGTCAGAAGTACTGACAATCATAACTTTTGAGTCAAAGCAAATCTTGTGTCTTTTGTGTTTATTTTCCTAAAGGTCCAGTTATTGCCATGGAGCTGAATGGTGATGGAGTTGTTGAAGCCTGTAAGAACATTGCCAATGAAGTGTTCAGTGGCACAAAGGTATTCATTCATCACTACTGTATTTTCTCACTTGACTAGCTCTTGTACTACAACATATTTTCTTGTTTTGTTTTTGTAGCTGTTTGTCTCCGATAACAAAAACACTTCTTCGCGTGACGTGGACAATTTCTTCAACTTTGCTGACATGCAGATGGGTTTGTGAAGGAGCACTTCCATCCAGATCTCTCCTTCGGTCTACATAATTTAATTTTTGTATGTTTTTTTATTTGAAGAGTTGGCAATATACATAATGTCTTTTTTTCCCCTTTTTGAGAAATAATAGACTGACCAAGAGGTATCATCTTTTATTAAAAAGAATGCTGTAAATTGTTTATTACCAGTCATTTACTAAGAGTGCTGTGAATATTTATACTGTTTGAATGTATTTCATTGATAGTGAATGTGGCGTTTTGCTGTATATATTTATTTTAATGTAGTGCTTTTTGTTTTAAAACAATCTCCAGCTGAGAGAAAACTTAGCACAACAACGCCTGAGGGAAATATTTTATATACAATGATGTCTTTTTTCTACTTGTTCATTCCTTTGTATATGTGGTTAGATAATGGTCTTTGTGTACACGTGAATTGTATTTTGTAGCTACAATTTATCAATACGTTTGGCCAAAGTTAATTTGTCAAAATATTTACTGTACAAATCTTGCTGTTTATTGCTATTCATTAGCAGTGTATAAACTTTTCTGTATTGGCTGTGTTGTTGATGTAGACACAGATATTTTCTACTGTATGTAATACTGCATTGTTTGCTATGGAAAAAAAATACAAAGAATTTGTCAAAGAATTTTAAATATTTTGTTTTTTAGAATTTGCATACCTACTGTATTTTGAATGTGAATAATCTGATCTAACAATACATTTTTAACAAATCCATTTGGGCTTGGCTATAAATGTTAACACTACTACCTATCCGAGTTGACATGAGGTTTAGTTAGTTTATAAATGAATTCTTTATTTAAGTAATTCATTACTTAAACTTGTTTGAATTATGTGATGACTATTCAATAATCTGCTGCTACTGTATGCTGCTACTGTACAAATGTAATAGTTGATGTGCTGACTGGTCCACATTTCACACAGCCATGGCTGTGATATAATCGAGCGCACCCAGCTTGAATGAGTCGGCGGGGTTTAGGACCCAGCGGGACGCACGGTACAATAGAGCTGTTGTGCATGGTTGTGCCGTGTAGTGTCCAGGCTGCAACCAGAGAGTCCTGCAGAGGAGGAATAGAAAATACTATTACCGCAAATCAGAAAACTGGACATTTACAGAGCATTTATCTATGTTATGACCTACCTCGTTACCGAGATCTGTCGGAATAAAGCGGACAGCAGCGGCGCACAAGAGGTAAGAGGAAGAACTGTGAACAACATGCTCGTGTGTTCAGTGTGCCAGGATTTGCCCTGGTTTATGTAGGCCACGGCCCTGCCTTCTACTCTTTTACTTTGTTTACAATGACCACTACAGCACGTGGACGGTGTGTAACTGTTACATTGTTAACATTTTTAAAGAAACCACGGGTGAGCTTTTTACCATTTCACTGAGGAGCTGTAGGAAGTGACATCTTTGTAGAAAGGTGGCGCCCATGTTTGATTTGTCCGCTTCAGTCTTTACCATAGATCTTCACAGCAGAGGCCTGTGTGTAGCGTGTTTGGCGCCAACACACTCTCTTGACCCGCAGCTCATAGTTTATCTCCTTGGTACTTCTACAGAGTCTAGCACAGTTTAATAAAACTATAGTCCATTGTGTAAGGGAACAGAAAAATGATGAAACATGATTACGATAGTTTACAGTACAAAGCAGGAGGACGTATTATTATCGTTTTTTCCTCCGTGGCTCCGCGTTGTAATTTTGTCGTCACATCCGCACACATGCAGCCGCCCTGCCCCCACTGCCTTCACAGTATTTGTGGATATAGAGATTTTGCCAGATTTTGCACATGGTGATTTGAATAAATTAGATAAATAGAGGTTAATGGACCAAAGTAAATTCCCCATGCACGCGCTCCCTTCTGCCAGCAACCGGTCACAGTTGCAACCCCTACAGTAAAATAACTAGAGGTAGGCAAGATTGAACTCATTCACCCCTCATTGCTACCAATTGGTTGCTAGTATTTGCTACTCGCCTACTCCTAAAATTACTTTTAAAGTTCTACAATTGGTATTTTGCCTCAAACTTTCTTCTGACAAAATTGGAGTAATCTGTGTAAACAATTTTGACCACTTTTCTACGGTCTAAACATTTTCACACATGCTGCACTTGTGTGTTTTACTGGCTGAGGTCACGGTCATTTGGTTCTTGTGTAAATTGGACCACATTTTACTCATAGCCTTGATATGTTTTGTATTTTTGACCTTTACTATGGTATGGAGTAGGATCTGTTTCATAGCTCCCCCTCTTGCCCTCCTTCTCTCATGGGGAATGTGAGGCATGTCCTGTCTGTTGAAACACAGTACTGTACTTGAGGCCATCTACAAACCAATAAGTCCACCAGGTAGTTCAGTAGCCAGATGAAAACATTATTACTTGTAGTATCAATATTTATTTAGTAGGTTGATTCAGAGATTCCATTTATTCTGTTTTAGTCATATTTGTTTGTAAATTAATTCATTCATTTGTCTCTGCAGGTATGAAACTAAGCAGATAAAACTAGGTTGAACAATCTTCTAGTATGCACCTCCATTTACAATTTATGGTAAGTTCAGTGTCTGAATATAATCTCTCATTATCTGTGTTTTAATGCATAATTTTGTTGGGAAAGTCTTGTTACTGAAAATACCATTCACATTTAATTGCCTACAAAGTTGTATTTTCTCATAAAACAATAGTCACTGTAAAAACTAACTTAACTTTACAGGGTGATACAGGATGAAACGTCTCAGGTCCTCCAGCAGCAGTGACAGTTCTGACAATGAGAGTGAGTCATTTTTTGTCCTATTAATGACAATAAAACCAATATGGATGCTCTTCTTATCCACATGTGCTTTTTCGTTAACCAAGGTCCGTCAACTTCCTTCTGCTCCTCAAACAAATATGGCAGTAAACCTGGAACTCCCGCCTCGAGCCAGAAGAAACCAGCTGAAGTAAGAAGATGTTCTAAGTCTAATTTTAACATTTTGGGATGCTCAAAAATGGAGAAAACAACCATAGCAAATCTCTTAGTCACAATTAAAATCTAAATTATTTTAAATTATTATTCATTGGGTAAAGATATGTAGATGTTTATCTATTAATGTGTTGTTGTTATTATTATTGTTATTTTATCAATTCAAACTGAACCAAAGAATGTTTTAGCTCAAGTTAAATATACTGTAGCTTTCAAACATTAGCTCAAGCCATTAAAAAATAGATATTCTGTTTTACCTTCAGCTGTATTACACATTTTGAAATTAGTGTAGGCCTAACTGACTGTTGTGTTTTTCGACTATTTCTTTTTTGTATTTGTGAGGAGCAAAAATTTAAATTAAACTGTGATTAATTGTCTATTTGGCAGGTGTTCAGAAAAGACCTGATCAGTGCCATGAAGCTGCCAGACTCACACCATGTGAACCCAGAGGAGTACTACCTGTTAGCTGACACGTGGAAGCAGGAGTGGGAGAAGGGCGTTCAGGTGCTGGTCAGTCCAGACACTATCCCACAGCCATCACACAGGTAATATCACACTGTTTTATTATCACAATTGTAGTTTATTTAGAGTTAGAGTTCTTCAATGTCTTAAAACGTTAAATGTGATTGTATATGTAATCCAGTGTTTATCAACCTAAAATGAAAAAAATCTAATATCAAACCATAAATGAATATACTGATCTTTCCATATGAGCAGATTGCCTTAACTTCATATCACAATAGCCATATCACACACCCCTAGCCATCAGTCCAATCATTAAGTAGACTCAGTGGTGGAGTATCTGGAAAGTACCGGACTCTTCAGTGACTTTGATAAGTAATGAATTCTGTTGAAGCACCACTACGATTACTTAATATTTGATGTCAGTACACATTACCAATCTGTCATAGTTATATTTCCACTGCTTGCAACTACTATTTTTTTCAATAGATATTTCGTATACATCATTTACTTCCATGAAAGTGAAAGTATTTAGCTACGGCTAACAACACTGCTACAATCCTACAGTAATGCCGACATACTGTGCACTGTGCATATAATATAAGCGATAGTTGCATCAGGAAAATCCAACTACTTATGTTTTCAATCCATAAAATGTTTAGACATACAAAGTCAGACAGCCATGTTGAATTATCTACAACAATTATCACCAACGAGTTGACAAAAGTTATGTGGGATGCTTTTAATTTAGGTCCTTTTTATAGAACCTCTCCTTTACAATGTGCAGTTTTAGACTGATTGACAAAAACATCTTCACTACTCAGTGTATTTCTGATTTGATGTTGTTGATGTATTTTGTTACAGAGCGATAGCAGAAAAATCCAAAGAAGTGCTGTACAGCCATCAGAGGAAGTACATCCAGTGCTCAGGTCCGGAGTCCACAGAGACAGGCTACGTGAACATCCGAGAGCTGGCAGAGACCATGTGTCGCTATGACCTGGACGACATGGACATCTTCTGGCTGCACAACCTCAACACAGAGCTCAGGCGCATGGGTATGAATGACTTCACAGACGTTTCCTCAAATAAAGAGATGGTTTGCATGAGCAGTATCCCTATTTGTGTATTTCACAGGACAAGAGCCGGTAGATGAGTTGACAATGGAGCGCATCATGGAGGCGCTGGAGAGTCAGTGCCATGACAACATGAAGCATGCCATTGAGACGGTGGAGGGTCTGGGCATCGAGTACGATGAGGATGTGATCTGTGACGTGTGCCGCTCGCCCGACAGTGAAGAGGGAAACGACATGGTGTTCTGTGACAAGTGCAACATCTGTGTTCATCAGGTGTGCTTCATTAGACCTCTCACACAGGACTATAACATGTAAATATACAGTATCACTGAGCTGCTGTCTCTATAGGCCTGCTATGGGATTGTTAAAGTGCCAATGGGGAACTGGCTGTGTCGGACCTGTGTCCTCGGCATCGACCCCCAGTGTCTGCTGTGTCCAAAGAAAGGAGGCGCCATGAAGGCAACACGTGCAGGCACCAAGTGGGCTCATGTGAGCTGTGCACTGTGGATCCCAGAGGTAAATCATGTATTTTCTTTACTAAAGCTTCCTTCATGTCATGCATTAGAACTGTGATAAACAGTCTGGGAACTTCAGGTGACAATTCCCTTCCGGGGTAGCCACAGCAAATTATCTGCTGCCTTTTGTGTAGTGCTTTTCTTCTAGCAACTCTTTTATTTACACAATTTTTGGACCAATACCAAAAGGCTTGTGACACCATTTAGTTGAATCAGAATCAGAAGGTTTTGAGTGAATTGACGGTGCATGTGATATTCTTCTTTACAGGTGAGCATTGCATGTCCTGAGAGGATGGAACCCGTCACCAAAGTGTCCCATATTCCACCCAGTCGCTGGTCTCTTATCTGCAGTCTGTGCAAAATAAAGACTGGAGCATGTATACAGGTTAGTCTGAACAGTTGTTTATTTGCCCTCCTTTTTGTAACAGTTCTAAGTTATATTTATTTCTAGTAACAGAATATGTAGACAACAGATTAAACCAACCAGGTGGCACATCAGACACACTCTAATTCTGAATTGAAACACCTTTAATAACTTGACTGTATCCTTTGTATTCAGTGTTCTGTGAAGAACTGCACCATTCCCTTCCATGTGACCTGTGCCTTTGAACATAGTCTTGATATGAAGACCATCTTGGATGAAGGCGACGAGGTTAAGTTCAAGTCGTTCTGTCTCAAACACAGTACATGTAAATCAGGTGAAACTGGCCTGAGCCCGGCCCGCTCGAAACCCTCTGGAGACTCAGTGAAGGGCGGACAGCGAGCCCAGAGGCTGCAGGAGCTGGAGGAGCAGTTCTACACTCTCATTCAACAGGATCAGTTAGCCAAATCACTCAGCCTCCCCCAGCGCCTGGTGGACTTCATTTATCAGTACTGGAAACTCAAGAGGAAGGTCAGCTTCAACAAGGCTCTGCTGCCCCCTAAAGAGGAGGAGGAGAACATGGTTCTGCAGCCTCAGGAAGACAGCATCCACACTCGTATGAGGATGTTCATGCACCTGCGGCAGGACCTGGAGAGGGTCAGTGTTAACTCATACACACATTAGTCTCTTACAAACAGCAGGAATAATTGGTTGTGTTGTCTGTAAGATTATTTATATAAATCATACTAGTTATATATTCAATATTATACTTAAACAGGGCAGATGTTAATGGCAATTTAAAACTCTTGAAATGGGCCAGAGCAGCACAATTACAGAAAACAGAGTTGGCATTTGAAACTCCAATGGGTTCAGAAAGCTTTTTGCATATAAATGATTAGTAAACCATGTGGTGTCACAAAGGAGACCAGGTTTACCAGTATTATGTTCCATTGTTTGTTATACAGGATTTGTATACTAAATGTTTTTTTCTTTGTATTTGCAGGTGAGGAACTTGTGCTACATGGTGGGTCGTCGAGAGAAGCTGAAGCTGTTGCAGAGTAAAGCTCAGGAGCAGCTGTTTAACCTTCATGTGAAGCTCATAGATCAGGAGTCTACTGCTGGTAAGGCACAAACACTGTGCACTACACTTTGTATTGTGTGGTCTGTACTCATGCTGTTCTCTTGTTTTTCTTCACGTAAAGGTTTTCTATCTTCACTCCCAGTGGAGAACACATTATTTCGTCCACCTCCCCGGATAACATTAAAACTTAAAATGCCTAAATCCTCCAGTCAGGGAAATGGAACCTCTAACTGTAAATCAGCCAATGGGCCACTTTGCCCTGACAACAGCTTAAATGTTGCTGATCAGGCAGGTGAGGGGATGGGTCAGGGGAAACCTCTGCTGAACGCCCGCAGCCGTAAACAAGAGCGCTCCAATGGCTGCCTGTCTTCACCCAGCACCACACCGTGTTCTGTAAAATCAACCGGTAAACCCCTAGCCCTGCATGCCAAGCTGCAGGCCCACTCCTCCAACGGCAAACACCAGCACAACAACAAGGGGAACAAGAGCAAATCCAATGGCCTTTTAGACATGTACGTCACTCAAAAGGACAGCTCTCGACAGGCTAAAGAGGACCGAGAGGCTTTAGAAAAGGCAAGCTTCCGAAAAGTCGCCATGGAGCACTTTGGCAAATCCTTCAAAGAGGCCACCATCAGCCTGGTCCGCACCACAGAGGACATGCACGCTTCAGGTAAACTGTCCAGAAAGGGTTCAGCAAATGAGAGGCTACCATTTCCCAAGCCTGTGTCTGAACATAAAGTGAAAAGCACACAATTGCACCAGGACAGCGACGGATACTGCCCCGACGTGGAGCTCAGTGACTCAGAGACAGAGGTGAAAGGCAGGCACAAGCATCAGGGCAGGATGGGGCAGGGAGGGGCTAGGGCAGACTCTAAGAAGGGCCTGAGCAGAGGTAAGCAGTCACTTAACTTAAGGCAACCCACGCACAGGTGACAGCTGCTGGGATAGTCCTGTCCATATAGCAGTCTTCCACACACCTCCACAACACACCTGTCCAGGGACCACTCCCAAAACCAACGTCCTATAAAGTTCTCTTGGTCTTTTAAAGCTGTAGTCTGAAAGTTTCCTAAAATTGTGAGAAATTCTGAGAAATTGTTAAAATGTTTACATAGTGCTTGACCGGTAGTCCTCCCCTGGCCTCTACATCAACATCAAGAGTTTGCGTAGGGGCCAATGAAAAACGCGACTACTATTGCCCAAAAACTGATTTGATGTTGCTGTAGAGGACAAGAAAGGACTGAAGTAAAATAATGACAGATTGCTGATTTTACAACAGGGTCGAAAAGTCAATTTTAAGCATTTTTTTTAACAATTGCTTATTTTAGGAAATTACCAAACTGCAGCTCCTGTTGCATTCCAGTTTAACTCTTTTCTATAAAATACAGCCCTAGTTTTTTCAGACACATTTGATTTGCCTTATTGCTATACATAAAGTGTCAGTCAAACTGAATATTTTTATGAGATGTCAGCCTGAAATGTTTTCTACACTATTGCTTTTCTACAGATGATGACTTACTTTTTGTACTCTGTTGGAGTAGTTTCAAAACACAATTGCCTTCATGCATCTGTTAACTTTCCGACCATTAGCGCACATGTAAGGGAGAGGTAAGCTCAGCAGTCTCTATGTTGTTACAGAATGTTTTAGTGAGGGCTTTTCTGTAATCATTGTGGATTTGCTATTTGTAGTGAGACCCCATGAATAAATGAAAAAAAAAGTCAAATGTAAGCTTAAAAAGTCACTGGAATCAAATTTAATTTTCATAGAACCTTCTCTACGCACACCCTTTGGCACTTGCATTTCAACACTATTCTGAATTCTTGCGGCAAATACTTGCTCAATGAAGTAATGTCACTACAAAAGATTGTAACTGTAGCCACCTGAAGGAAACGCTCCCTACATGCAGTACATAGAAGATGAGCATCTGGATGGGTTATTTATTGCACTCTTCTTTCTGCTGTTTTCATGGTTTTATTGTTGGTGTGAGTCTGAGCTGCCTGAGATCACTGCTGTGACTTGGATGATTATTAGGTGCTAAGTTGAAACGGTTTACAAAAACTATAGAGCCACATGCATTTCACACCATTGTTCTGTTTTGGACATTTTATAAAATAAAACAGTTGGACTGAAAGAGTGTTGTCTGTTTACATGGTACTGACTATGATTTTGTCCATTTGTGTTTGTACTAAGTCCATTTTTATCTCCTTTATTCAAGTGCACTACCTCTTATAATCATAAAGACAGTGGGGGGGGGGGGGGGGGGGTATAAGGAAGCGATGGTGCTATTGTCCTAAAGTTAAAGCAACACAAGATGGCAGAAAAGCACAGGGTCAAAACGGCC
>JAVQKG010220635.1:0-24619 GCA_036025885.1 Hypseleotris bucephala
CAAATTTAATCCTTAATTAATGAATTACTTAATTACTATTCATCGCAGATGTACCCAAATCGATACAGTTCGGCGTCCTTATAGGGTCTACGTATCTGCAAAGTTTCAAAGTGATCCGGGCTTTCGTTTTTGAGTTATTGCGGTCACACGGCCAATCTGCGGACGCGGGCGCGGACGCGGACGCGGACGCGGACGAACATGAAACCATAATATCGCCGAACGTATTGCGTTCCGCCGATATAATTACCTTATAAAACAAGCATAAATAAAAGTGGGTGAATATTTGTGAATTGGTGTGTGTCTTTCAATGTCAGTTCTGCATCTAATTGGTCATTGTTCTGGATGTAGTCCACCTAAAACCCAAAGTAGCTGGAGAAGGCTCCCTCCAGAACTTTTAATGATAAGGTTTAATAGATAAACATGTAATGGTGCAGAGTACACTACTAAACGCCTACTGCCAACATTTGTTTATGCATCAGGGATTTTATTTTCAGTTAGGGCCTACTGAACAATCAACAACAATGAAAACTCATTTTTATTCGTTTCATTAGCAAAACCACCTTTATCTGAGTGCCCAAGTGAAAATCTACTCTAACAAACAAATATTGTTCATTTATTATTTACCATAGTATAAATTATAATATTATGAGGTTTTATCTGAAAAGCTAGTGACTGCATATCTTCACCAATATCATACAAATGTTTTTAACTTTTTTTCCCCTTTATTGATCAATATCTTAAAACTGTTCTGAACCAAGATATGCTACAGGAAACCTTATAATTCTTATAATATAATTTTTTTTTACAACAACACTTTAGACATGCAAACCAATCTCGTGTTTTAGAAGCTAACTCCAAGCGTGAATGTTGCAGTAGAGCTCAAATAATCAAGACGAAAGGAGGCGGACTCCAGACGAGAGCTGAAACCCTTAAGTGATGTTTTATGGATTGACACTAGGACGCAGACAGCTGTAAACCCGATTTAGTCTTATATTGGTCTTTGCTAAGTGCAACATGAGGGACAGAGCATGGGGCTAAGCAACAGGGAAATAAAATATACACATACACTTATACTCTGTGCCCTGCAGAATTCTCTTGAATAACTTCTGGTGTTAGAAAAAATCTTTTTGCATCATTTTAATGTAGTATTATTAATGAAGACAACTTTGCCCTGGCTAATTGAAAATCTGCAGTCTCCCAGAGGAGGAGGATATTGGAGTGGGGATGGGCTGCAGAGAGTGAAAGACTGGTTATAATGTATCTTTATCCTTAGACGACCTCCGCTCAAAAGCCCTGCAGTATGCAAAGCTCCAAAAGCGTTCACCGCCATGTCAACTATATATTGCTTTTGTTTTTCAAATCTTATTTTGGATGACACCTCTCGCCTTGGGCTGGGTTTTCAGTTTGGTCATAGCTCGGCTGCTGAATGCTCAGAGGAGGGGAGAGATTATGATAAGGTAAGGGAAGATAAAAATAAAGATACAAGAAAAAAAAGTCTGTTACCGTCCTTTAATCTCAAGCGGTCTCACAGCCTGCTACCTCCTTCTCATTCATCTTTCTAACAGGCGCTTGAGCTGGCAATTTGGAAGATGAATAATGAACGACTCGCAATACTTCTTGTTGTTGAGGTTGAAGTAACAAGTATGACATGGAAGAATTGTCTGGATATAAGTAAATGTATTTGGCTCTATGTTGTTTTGAATGTGTTCTGGCCTAATCAGAAAGATAGACCTTTAGATCTTCAAATGGATGTCTCCACCTATGTTCTCCAGTGTGCATCAGCGTCATTGAAATTCTGTGGATTTGGAGTCTTTTCAAATGGACCCACTGTGACTAAACAGTGACTAAAGCTGCAGCAGACTTCAAAAGTATCTTTCAATTTGAATACAGTTGTAGTGAATTTGAATAGTTCAAATATAATTTAAGCTCATGTTTAATAAAACACAGCTCTGGCATTTGACCAACCAAGGTTAGATTGTCAAGCAAGACTCAGATTTTAAAATGTATTCACTTACATTACATATTTATTATGATTTGTTCTAAAGCCCTTTGTCTTCAATCACACTAATCTGTAAATATGCATACTACACTTTGTCTATCAGATGTGTGCAGAGTTATGTTTTTTTGGAACTATGTATATCTTTAAGGCTGTCTTTGATAATAATAATATATTGATTAAGAGTTACACAACATTGTTAAAAAAAGGACACTCCTGCACAGACTTTTCAAGGTGACAGTGAAAATAGTGGTTATTAGACCCAGATGGTCTGTCGGTCTGATGTTTAGACCAATGAATAACACACGCCTGTGTAATCTCATGTGGATGACACTATACCTTGTTTTGGTGTTTGCTAAACGTATATCTATAACCAACAGTTTTTCATCATTGCGTTTTCTTTTTTCAAATGACTAAAAAAACCTCAAAACAACAGCTTATTTCATACTTTCATACTTATTTCATTACCACTGAGATAACAAGACTAGGATGTTTTGCTTTGAAAATATTTATGACAAAAATGGTCTTACTGCAGAGTTTATGTACTAACACACGCCTGTGTAATCTCATCTGGAAAATGAAGAGAAGTGTAATAAAAGAAAATCCAATTCACGCTGACAAGAACATTCAAGCCGTCGCACTGTCCATTAGTCACATGCTCTGTCATCTCATCCTGACTTATACAGTCATTACAGCAGCCCAACACTCCATTTGGCATTGTTGTGCACACTTAATTTTCCTCTTGATTGAGCCTCCCTATTAGTGTTTTCCAAGCTTGCTGCACTGCTCACCAGGGACCGGGGATTGTAGTGGTAAAAAAACGCAAAAAAGTTAAGGTCGTGAATGAGAGCCAGCCGGGCCTCTGGAGTGGAGAGCACACTTCAGCTCAAGTTAATTAACAGAATATTTGAAATGATTTTAGCGGGGATTTTGTGGAGAGTGGGTAAATGTAAAACAGAGCACCTTCTCATGTTTTTTCGAGGCTTGACTCTAAGGTCAAGAACCATTGTACCCAAATGTATAGTAATTTGATACTTTTACTGTTTTAAAGTATTTTGCATGTATTTATTATGTGTGGTAAGCACTGCTTTACTAATCATGCTATAGCAGTAGTAGTAGCAGTTATTTTTAGTAGTAGTAGATTTGCAGTGGTTTCTATTAGGGGTCATAGGTGGCTGCATCTGGGGGCTCTAGGTGGTGTAAAAATAAATAACGTCAGTTGATAAAAGGGTGGTAACAGCCTCACACTAGTAGTATATAATCTCACATTCACTCACTATGGACAGTTTTACTGTTATCATTATCAGGAAGCCAGTGAGAATCCACAGTAACACTGGGAGGGCAAGCAGACTGTCCAATTTTGCTTTTACTTCCAATTATAATGTTATATTGAATTAAAAATACCCGTTGGAGTACAGCTACTAGTTTGAATCTACCTGGAATGCATTTATTACCATTCTGCTTGAAAACTAGATGTAGAGTCTCAAACACCTCTCTGGACATGTGTCTGTTTGCCAAAGCAGATAGTGTGACCTAATGGCGGATCACTGGCTGTTACCTCACTGCTGCCCAAAGCTATCTCCAATCCTGCGATCGACCACATCGGCAAAACCACTGAAGGCAATAACAGCTCTTTCTATTACATCCCCTTCTCTTTGGCACCATTAGACGAAAGCCACACTTCAAAACAAGGCACAATGACATCTAAATTGGCATCTTTGGGCAGTTTTTCCAGCACAGACTCGCAATGTTCCCATTCGCCTTTATCTCTTTATCATGCCAGGCTCGGAGATGTTGCGATTTAAGATTCTTGGAAGAAAATTCAGAGCTACAGATCTTAAGCTGAAGGCTGAACACTTGCTTCAACTGTGAGTGAAAACCAAGTGAATAGGAAGTGAATATAAAGGCAGCAAGTGGAATCCATATAAATAATTGGTTTGATATGGAGGTGCAGGGTGCAAGCTCCCCCTCATCATTACTTTGTCTCTTCTGATAATGAGATCCCCTGTAATCAGAGCGAATCCGTTCCCCGGGGCCAAAACAATGAGAATTAAAGGGCTGCTCTAACCGTCGAGGACGAAATTGCAGATTAGAACTGACGAATCAACAGGCACCCCGGCGTTGCACAAAATTAAAACATACAAACACTCACTCCCAATGCAAAGTCGTATCCATGCCAATGACCAAATGACAATAATTCAAAGTTGAGCCATTATTGTGAAGTGTCTATTTATAAGACTCTCTAAAAAAAGATATGGCCCCCAGAATGACACATTGCATCGAAAAAGGCAAATGTCAAAAAGCCTGTAATTGTCTGTGTGTGCGTGACCTGTTCACAGCGGTACAGTGCAGATAATTGGCTTGTAATTAGTAGAGAGAGCACAATAGGAGGGAATGTTGAAGATGGCTGCCAGTGCGCTTCACTACCGATTTTCTGCATGACCACGTAACCGGGATGGTCACACTAAACCTACATGGTTCTATGCACTAAGCAAATGTACATACAAACAGATGATTGGAAGTGTTAGCAGGCTGTTAGTACTACTGCCTTTGACATACCACTGCTTTAGGTTCCTCTTTGTGCCTCAAAACCTTAAGA
This sequence comes from Hypseleotris bucephala, assembly GCA_036025885.1. Classification (NCBI taxonomy): domain Eukaryota; kingdom Metazoa; phylum Chordata; class Actinopteri; order Gobiiformes; family Eleotridae; genus Hypseleotris; species Hypseleotris bucephala. Next base: position 4,596 of record JAVQKG010220635.1, read on the forward strand.
TCAGAATCCTTTGTGTATCAGTCATTTTCTGATATGAAAAAGGGTAAGATTTGTAGTAGTTGTTTATTATTTTCTGCTTGTGTGTAGCTGAAGTCTCTTTCTAAAATGATGGGCCTGGTATACCAGTCCCGCCTACTTTTTTTTTCAAAAGGGGGCTTTTGTCCGCCCTTGAAATTAAATGCAACAATGAGAGACCAGACTGACATAAAAGAGATAAATAGTCACAGCTTCAGAAAAGGAAACATAGCTGTAGTTGTTGCCTAAGAAACTCATTTATTCATTGATTCAACTTCGTTGGATGCAGTTAGTTCTCACTTGTAGATGGAGCCTATGCCCGCAGCTACGAGTCTTAGAAACACCATACCTACATAATAGCCAGTTAGTTACAAGGCTTAGAAGGAAGATACATACACAGAAAGACTGCAATTCACAAACAAACAGATCAATAGACGTGTTAGCAGGCTGTTAATGCGACTGCCTTTGACACATGGCTGCTTTAGGCTTCCTTGTATGCCCCGGGGGAGGTGGCATTGTGCCAAGCTGTTCACTTCTGAAAAATTAAGACCATGATCCATTGTGTATCACAAGAAAAAAGTGGAAGGCAAGCATCAATATTATGCTTCGACATGTTTTGTCCTTTAAAGTTTTGCAAAAGATCATACAAATTAAATAAAATAAAATAATCAAAAGTGTCCTATCACATATTTCATACACTGGTCTGTCAGGATGAGAAAAAGGATGAGCTTGTTTGAGTAAACATGGCCCGAGCGTACATTTACATTTTTCTCGAGGGGGTAAAATCTGTTGGAGCGAATGGCCAGGCGCATAAACAAAATGTGGGCTTGGGTGGAGAAAAGCGCACTGTTGCTGTGTCAATTATGTGATACAATAAGGACCCGCGGGCAGTTCTCTTTGCTACAGCTTAGGCACACCCACTCTTTTGTTTTCAAATGTATAACTTTGGTCATTTACATATATTTACATAAAATTCTTAAAACACAAACTTTTGGAAATACTAGATTAAGCAAGTACCACAACTGAAGTCAAAACATTCGTATTGCCATCTAGTGGCTGGCTGTGGTACATGTCATTAAAACTTTCTATATTCACTGACAAATGGTTCTACTTTGCAAAAATAGTTTACATTAATCTCTATAACCCACTGTGTGTCCAATTGTTTCGAGTGTCTTCTGTTTCTTTATAGACAGCTCATGATTGACTGTTGGCAGATCCATTTTTCATTTTACCAGTTGATACCGTCTAACTCACTACATTGAAATGTGGTGAGCTATTTCTTTAAAGATTGGCAGCAGGAATCCCGAGGGCATGATACAAGGTATGTGCAATTTAGTGAGCAAAGAGTAGAAAAAAGTCAGTATGGTGTCCACACAGTTAAATCAAGAACTGACAACCTTATTTAAAAGTAGATACACATTCAAGGACAGGAAATGTCGAGCTAGAAAGTAATCGCTATTTTCATTGAGCCTTGAAGTATTTATAATTGACATTTGTACAGAAACAACAAATATTATAATATTGTTTACTATTTAGTAAATGTGTCCATATCTGACGATAGTAAATAATAAAAAAGCACAAGGATATCAACAGATGTTATTCCTATATTAATGTAGCTTGGACAAACATGCATTTAAGAAGTAATTCCAAAATATCTACTGAGCCCACTCCTAAGTACAAATATCTAATTAGGAGGCTCTGACACTGGTCATGGTTTAGTTTTGGTGAGTTATTATATAAACTTCTTATTAAAATAAACCATAAAAAGTTGGATATTCAAAACATGTATCCTAAAATGTCACCATACTGTTACACCTAGTGGCTTTTTTATGAATAGCCAAAGCATTGGGTAACTGAAACCAAGCATGTAAAATAAATCCATTTACCATAGATTCTCACACAAATCTCACCTGAGCCTAACAGATCTTCACTGCTTTATGCCATCATCCATAATTAATAATCGTAGCTCTTCTCCTGCCAAGTTACACTTGGTTACACACTGCAGCACTATGACAACCGTAGAGTAGTGAACGCTGTCTCCTGGCAATGCAACGCCTTCCCTTTTAAAACTTTATGTGTCCATCATTATTTTTCATTATCCTACTCCCGCTAGAGAGAAAAAAAGCGCTGGCAATATTCTTTTGTTATGCTTACTCCAAAAGCTTCTAAAATAATGTTGTTTTATATTCCGGACAATGCTATGGTAAAGCCTCTTATAGCCTTTTTGAGAGATAACTGAAGTTTGCAGGCAGAGCATCCCTTCTGGTGCACAAACGTTTGCTGCCTGGGAAACTCTGTGATCTGTGAAGCCCTGCACACTCAAGAAGAATGATCAATACATAACCCTCTTACTTTTTTTTTTTGTGAAGCTCAAAGAAATCACTATCTGTCGCACAGACTGTGGAGGTGTGAAGCGAGGGCGGGGAGCGGTGGGCGGTAAAGGTGGTCAATTCAATTATCTCACTGTCAGAGCACATTTTTATTCCAGACAGACCTTGAAAAACCACTGGAAAAAGGGAAATATTTTTGGACGGCATATTAGCAGCTTTCAATAACACTTTTTGGTAGCAGATTGGTAGTATTTGAATTGAATACTAATTCAATGGATAGCATTGTGGCACTAGTGGATATAAACACGTGCCACTATTTTAGGTACCACTATTAAATTGCTAGGTAAAACACACAGATTGGAACAAGGGAAGTTCAAACTGAACCACAAAATGTGTTTTCAGTGACTTGTGATACTATGCCAGTATTTCTACAGATATATCGGGTGTTTATGCACAAGAATACAAAGTAAATGGTCCAAAAGAGAAAAAAAGGCAAGAGAAGAAGACCACACTGGATTTAGATGATAGAAAGGTTAAAGGAAGCTAAGTGTACTGTAGTTTTCTTATTCAATGCCTTCCCTGAATGGTTTCATAAAGATTATAAAGCAAAAGACCAAACTAAGGCTCACTCTATTAGCTGTAGTCTACCTAAGAAAGAAAGTGCACGCATCCTTTGGAGAAATACAGATTCAGAAAGCATTACTTGAATGTAAGATATTAGGTAAAGTGTTTTCAACCTATACCACTGAGCTTAAAATCTCCATCTACATCCAGCCTATAACTGTCCCACTCAGCCTTCGTTTTGGAAATGTGAGTCAGACTAAAATCGAGTGACAACTGCAAATGGAAGGCAGCGTATAAGTGCAGGAAACTTGGAGACTGACTCACAAAGTCACTGACCTAGACCCTGTCCCTTTTTAGAAACTCACATGATGATACATTAGCTGACAACTGCATGCATGCTTTAAAAACCAGAATAAACATTTTAGTTGATCTGGATAATTGGAGAAAGAAAACCGTTATTTCCGTAATTATTGAAAACAAAAAACTAAAATTGGAGAACTGTTTTAAAATTACAAGTGTCAGGTTATATGAACAGCATGCAAAAAACCTGGGTCACAATGACATGATTGAAAACATAATGCAAAATGCCAACCACAGTATAAATTATTATACAGTATTATAGTATATAGCATAGTTTACTGCAACTACTTCTCATTTTGACCACCCAGCCACAAAGCATGTCATTCCACATTTGAGTTTGACAAAACAAAAGCTGAATTTCTGTCTTTAATTTGAAAATGTTTGGATGACTCCAAATGGATACTTCTTGGATACATGGGACATTCATTTGACAGATATATTCTCAGAGGAGTCACACATCTCTGTCTGAGTCACACACATGGCGTGTGTAATGATAATTGAGTTGTGTTGATGAAAATTACACATTAAAGGGGAACTAATGTTTGTGTAACAGCTGATTTGGCCTTTTGTTGAAAGCATTGATGAGTTACATGGCACTGTGTGTTTTCCGCTATTTGCAATAACTCAATGTGACCTGCAGATTTGAATGGGGAAGTCACACAGAGGTAATAGTGAATCATATGAGGATGTGTGTCCAGTTTATGAGCAGGCACTAGTGGGGTCCAGGCTCTCTGTAGTTCATTATAGCCGACGATTGTTTGACCAATAAACAGTGGACATGGAGATTTACTGAGGTACATAGAGTTGTAAGATGAGTGTGGATAACTGCTCCCAACACATGCTTACAGGGATTTTGTTGGTTTCTGTCCTGTTTCTGTCATATTGCGAGCATCTGTTGTTCCTTGGTCTATCCCTTGTCTCAGTATCCTCATTCTGGGACAGCTTATTGTCCAACATCCTGTAGTGTTAGCAACAGGAAGTGAATCAATATTATGTATGGATGTAAATGACAGCTTCTTTTGTGAGACATTCGAGTCAGTTCACGTGACAATATAGAAAACCTACCATCAAAGTACTTTTTAACGGCAGGGAATCTAATGGACTACAGTAAGTAAAATTTACAGGAGACGCAATAAAGATTCACAACTTTAAGTTAGAATGTCTGTGAATGTTCATTTTAGTCAGCCAGGTTGTCAGATCAGAACAAGGTTTAAAAATAAGTTATCTAAACTTTAGATGTTTAGAGTTAAATCAGAATTGAGAGAGACTCTTGAGAGAGATGAAACATCTTCAACCCTACACCCAAGTTCAGATGAGTTAATTTTTAAATCTTGTCATAACTTAAAATATTCACAGACACATTCCAGGTGTTTAGCCAAAAAAACAATATAATTTCTTATTCTCAGCCCTCGTTTGGAACAAAAGACACAGAATGCACAAACAGAACTCTCGTATATTGCTAACCACAGAATGAAAGGTTTACAGAGGTGCACAAAGCTGAAGGATGAGTGTGAAGAGCAGTGACAGAGAATAAAACCTCTGTAAACACCAGCTCCCTACAGGTGCTTAGCTTTGTTGGTTTCTGTCCACATTTTGCACACACCTGTCTCGTCCTGGGTCTATCCCTCGTCTCTTGTCCCTATTCTGGGACAGCTCATCATCCATTGCAGGCCTCTGTGCAACAGCAACTATCAGCTCTGGTGCGGGCTCATAATCTGTTTCGACAAAACCAGCCTGTGTGCGGCAGGCCTGGGCAAACATCAATGCATTTTATTAGGAATGGACGGCCAATCAGAAACTAACCGGCTGCCATTGGGATTCAGTGTTTTTAATTTAACACTGCCTGCAGTATACAGAGCTGGATGTTTTGGCTCAGTGGGCCCTGAAACACGTTGTATTAGCACACCACTGCTGCATAAATTCAACGTACAGCTATAAATGTTGTAACATGTAAACAATCCCTTCTCAAGGTTGATTTACATAATGGCTCATGGTCTGGGGTGTATACATAGTGAGAAGTAAACAGACAGAAAGTAAAATCCAGTATTCAACATGGGTGTTGGCAATACTGCAGCAAGAAATTGTGGATAGTGTAACATTCCTACACAAATAATTGTAAAAACAAAACAGTAAATGATCTTGTAAAAATTAAATGGGGAACAATTTACAGTTTAATTCTAATGGCACTTTGCAGACCTTGAGAGCTGCGGATGAAAGGACATTATCAAAGCCTACTTTCCCTAAGCACTATACCAGTTCATTTGGTGCAGAAACTTTCTCAGCTATTTAAAGTCAACCAAAACCCACATCTGAAAAACTTCACTGTGATCCCTAACTCACAGAACATTGTTAAAAGATGCACAACAAAGCAATCTGGGTACAAACAAATTCAAACAGAAGCTGTGTCGGGCTGGCAAGACTGCGATGATCCACACAGTGCACAAATAACTATACAGAGGACAACACAGCACACAAAATAATATGGAAGAGTACACATTTTGCTAAACTTAAGCCTACTGAGCAGAAGCAGTCGTGTTAAGAGAATAAGGGGGTAATATTATGCCTGTTTTCTATCTTTTTGGAAGATGATTAGGTGCATGTCCCTTCAAGGCCCTCTTTCTGATTTAGTAGTAAAAGTGATAGCCTGCCCCTGCAGACTCAAACAATACAAAATAGTAACAAGGCAGGGTTCCGTTTTCAGTTCCTAGCCGCTATAATGTTGAAAAGTGTCCCTTTGCAAATCACAGCAGTCGGAAAACAAAAAGATCTCATCTCCAGCTGTAGGCACTGGTTAATTGAGGAAACAAATCTTTCGGCAAACCATTCTCCCTGGTTGGAAACATAATGACATTTTTCTTCTAAAATTGTTTATTTGACTGCCCTGACCTCTCTCACTCTTCATTTCGACGGTAACGGAAGGAGCCTGCGGTGGAGGAGATTGTGTGGAGACGTGGATAATATCAAAAGATTCACCATGACTGCTGAGTCTACCACTGCTTTGGACCATGCGGTGTACCACACAACAAAATAAAAGTTTTCTCTTCTTGCTATTAATACTCAAAGTGTACACCCCTTGAAATTGACAGATTAAAAGGGAGTCCACTTTAAACCACATCTGTGGAGTAGCTTTTGACAAATTTTGACGCAGCAAAAGTTTAACCTTTACAAGAAACTATGTGTTAAGGTGATGCTTAGTACAAATGCGAGAGCCATGACATGACATTTTTAGTTGGCAAGTAACAGCACTCACTACAGAACTAATGCAACACAACTCCGGTTTCAGCCATTTTTCTCAATGAAAAGAAAACACAAGGATAGATGCGTTTTATCGACTTTGAAAGTTAATGAATACCGCTCAGATCTCAGGAGAGGAGAGTGTGCTAGATCGGCTCCTCCATAAATCAAAGCCCATTACAGACATCCCGTAGACCATGATGCAACAGGTGCAGTGCTCCTCCCTTTCTTCTGCTTCACATGCAAATCAAGCCTCTGTCCGACTCTCCTTGTTTACTGCAGTGTCTCTAGATTAGTGTTTAAACAAGCTGGTGGAGGGGCATCTCTGGAGCCTTGGATGGATCCACACTATGTTAGGAGTGCACTTGTACAGGAGAGGCAGGAGTGATAAACATCCAGCTCCGGCTAACAAGCTAACACCCTATAGTGAAGTGACAGGGACAGTCCACCTGTTTAGACATTTGGGAACATCACAGTCGGTTTATGTTTACTTGCGTATGGAATACACTCCGCTCCATCAACTGCAGTTTTATCTTTTGCCCAGGTTTACAAGGACTTAGAGACTGTGGTGAACCATTCAATGTAGTACAAAAAGTACAAAAGTACAAAGTACAAAGTACAAAAACAAGAAAAATGTTTCTGTTTGTTTATGTGAATTTTGAAACCACACTGATTGTTGACTTACTTAATTTGCTCCATGCCTTCACCACTGTGTTGACATGTTCTCTACTTGTCCCTACCTGTCTTGCAAAGACCTCTAATCTTGCCCATCCCGGCTGATTGGAGCTGTTTGCACTCCAGGTGGAGTGACAGGTCGCAGGCTGCCCAGGTGATCCCATGTCGCTCCTGTCACTGAGTCACCGCGGGATGGCTGCCAACAGATAGCAAGGCCTATCTCATTTAGACAGGAACAAATGAGGCAGAAGATAGAGCGGAAACTGATGGTGCCGCAGCCACTCATCACCACGTCCCAAGGCCATCTCAAAATGCAGATTACACTAACTACTCAGTCCCAACAAAAATCCTTTTTCAAATATTCAAGAAAAACTTCCATTGAAAATTTTTTTGTACTTTGGAGAGCCTATCTGACAACACATTGATGATATTTATAGTACAGCTGCAGATGGAGGCTATTTGTTCCTCTTCACTTCCCCCTTTGTACAATACATAACCCGCACGCGGCTGTGTACATGGAACTAAATGAGTTTCTGGGATGGATAGGGCCATTTAGTTCAGATGGCGGTTAATTGCCAGGACTCTACATGCTATAGTCTGATTTGTCACAGCAAGAGTTCAAAAACAGCAAATGTCCAGTCAGTAAATAGGTCACAATTAGAAAAAGCATACGGGTGGTGGAATAGAAGACTTTTAAGAGGTTAAGATAAGAAAAGATAAGAAAAACTTGTCCAATGTTGTCCAAATGTTTCTGTATCAAAAAATAGGTACAACTTTTCAACCATTTACAAAAAAATAACAGCAAAATCTTAATATAGTCAAATGTTATCTTAAGAAGTTTTACAAAATGGGATTTTTACCAATGTTTCAACGTTGTTTGGTCTATTTTATAATAATATAAATAGTCCAAGTACCAGTCAGAAAGAGCTGGATAATCATGGACAGAACAGGAAACATTGTTTTATAGCTCAATTACTCCTTGATGTAGAGAAATTGGATTATATTGGGTCATATTTGCAGTGACCACAACAGCCAGACATGCAATAACCACATGACACATGGTACATGAGGCTAAATTGACTTCAGACCTGGCCATTTAGTACAGATTGTGGTTAATGGCCACAAAGCCAAAGCCCGTTATGCTCCTCACGGGTCTGCCCCAGCCGCAGGTCCTCCTGGGTAATCAAAACGACAAGGGGACAGAGGAAGACAACAGGATCTTGGTCGATAAAGGTGACAAAGTTCAACATTGATCTTTAATAGGCATATTAAATTGTCTCCTGAGGTTTCACAAGTAAAGGGTTGACCTCTCATTTGCATTCAGGTCACCTTAACCAGTCGAGTTAACTGACCCTAAAGCTAATACTGTTCTGTGTATCCAAGAGCCCTTCATCTTGTGTGACCTCAATTTTACAGCAGCTTTTGAACATCTAACTACCTCCAAAAGCAGTGCACTAAATAGCATCTTATTAAGCAATTAAGTCAATTGTAGGAAAAAAAAGATCCAGAGTGTACTGCAAAAATGAAAAGAAATCATAGACTGTTGATTTCTTTACCATCTCAGGGGTTGTAATCTTATAGTGGGAGATGTAATTTGTGTCCCTTGCTTAATTTGCAATTTAGATCTAATTACAGTCCTGTAAATGCTCCTATTAATACCTAATTACACTTAGTGAAAAATATTAGGGCAATATCAAGAGGCATAACATTTTTACAAGCATATGTTTTCTTTGGCAGGTGCACAAAAGTAGGCAGTTTATACTTGTTTCAGTTCAGGTTGCCTACTCAATCAACTATAGGCTTTAGATGGAGTACACCATGATCAATGGGCCAGATAGCTGCATGGCTGAAACAGAGACTTGCAAACAGACAACCAGCATTCACACTTATATGTATTTACGAGGTTAAAAGATACTTTAACCTAATACAAGTATGATGATGGTACTTGCACAAGCAGACTAAGAATGGGACCTACATTGTCCATGCAGAGAAAGTGCATCCCGAGCAGATAACACAGCTGTCTAAATGAAACAGCATGTGCATTTCTGAACAAATCTGTTCAACCCATAACTTATAAATAAGCTCTAGAATTAGGGCACAGTGGTTCGTCATTTGAAAAAGTGTTTCTAGTCAAGTTCGGGACATACTGCCCACAATTGTAAAGAATAGTAGACCGCCAAAACCTACTTATCATCAGTCACCCCACTTAAAAAACAAAGTGTAATGTCTTTATATCAACCTGACAGGGCTCATTAACAGTAAAGTAAAGATGCTGCTATCATTCTGAAGGTCTAAACTGTATAAGTGATGGGCACCTGATGCTTAAAGGCAACCGACTGTCTTTCACCTGTCGTTTTTGAAAAAAGGATGCTTTGTTTGGTCCTGACAACCTTGTAGTCTCAAGAACAATGAGAGATCAATACAAAGCAGAGTCGTATAATCACAATGACTATAATAAGGATGCGTGAGTTGTTGGCGGTCAGCTTCATAGGCAAGTAGGTGGAATATGTCACTGACTGACAGCAGAAAAACAAAGCCATTAACCCACGGCATCTTCTCATCATGGAGACTATCACTAGCAGAAAGAAGCTTTTTAAACATACATCTCTTCCTGGGCTGACCTTGGATGCCTGCTTACACGCTATCAACAAATAAAGTTCTTTTAAAATTACTTCTATAGACTTTACTTCAGAATGCCCTAAACACCAAGTAAAAATTTCATGCTTGTTTTTCATGAGAGGCCCCTCTATGTTTGTTGTGTTTGTTTTTACTGTAGATTTCTTTATTTATGTAATGTTACATCTTATGTTTTAATATTGTGCGATTGGCTTCTACTTTGACCAGGTCTTCATTGTTAAAACATTTTTGAATATACAGTAAATGGCAAAATAAAAGTAAAGAAATTGCTACTATGCCCTCACTAGGAAAATCATTATTAAAAGTACTTCCTAGGCCTGGAGATTAATATACATGTGCTTCTCCAGGTTGACCTTGGACGCCTCCTTACAACAAGTCAACTGAATGCATTATGCAAAAATACTAAAATGTCGACAGCAATCTGCTGGCAGTATGTATGTATACTCTGCAGTGCCTTTGCTAACAGTAGCACTCTGAAATCTCTACGGACGCAGCAGCCCGAGATGGACTCCTACATAATGAGGATTCACATCCCCCCCCCATCTGCGTGTGTGGAAGCAGAGGCTGCAACGCTCCACAGGCATATTGATATTTTGTTTTTTACGTTTTTAGCTGAGCACGTCCTCTGCAAATAAACGTGTCTTTGAATGAAGTTATTCTGGTGGCTGGGATGAAAATGGAAGTGCTGATGACGAAGGAATTGTATGGTGCGATAATGCTGACCGCCCACCGCAGTTTAATATGAGAAACAGTTAGATCCTCTCAGTCAGAGAGAGCCTGCTTAGACTGTATTGGATCAGCAGCTAAACTGGGCTAATAAAGCCATTGTGATGTAGGCCAGCGTGAAATGTGATTGCTTTTGAAAGAACACTCTCTCTCACTGTAGTGACAGCCAGAGCCCTTGCCTGATTCTTTCACATAAAGTCAAAATGAATGAACAAAAACGGTTGTGCTAATTATTTTTTCTTGTCATATCAGCTGGTCAGTTACAGGTAACTCCCTTCAAGACAAAGAGGAGATATGCAACAGAGAAATCCCTTCATCTTTCCAAAAGAATTAATGCTGGAGTGAGTACATGCTGCAGGACAATATTTTCTCCCTTCACAGCTCTTGTGCAAGGTAAGCACTTCAAGGAAAAATGAACTGTAGGGGGAGAAGTGTTTGAAGATGCGAGCTGGCTGTGCAACTGAAGCTAACGCAAACGGTTGCTTTTTTATGTGCCAATTACTTTGCTCTCGACAATATTGACAGAGGCCAGCCCAACAGACATGTCAAGCCATCATGCTGAAGTGGAAGCTTCTTATCTCTATCATATTCACTGCATGGTTATCAGAAATGCAATTATGATGCACAGGGTCTGCAGGGCTCCAATTTAGGCATGGGATGTAGGTTTGCCATCTTGTATAACTATGATTCTCCATAAATACTAATAAGATGTACAGAGTGGAATACAAAGCAGTACTCACATTTACCATGCATCCAATGTCATTAAAACAGTAAATGGGTGTTGGAGGTCCGTTAATTCTGTTATGACCAGGCTAATTATTCTCATAAAGTCCAGCACAGTGGTACAGAATTTGAACGCTCATGAGTTGTAGTTGAATAAAACACAGCTAAACTTCAGTGTACCAGCAGTAATTAGGCTGGGGACCACAGGGGCTGTCAAACGCAAAAAGCTGCTTACTTATTTAGTCACTTAAATTCTCCTGTCTGACGGGCCACTCTCCAGACACACATGTACTGCCTTTTTAAATATTTTGCTTGTATTTTAAGGCAAATAATTCTGCTGCTGTGGGCTATTACTATAAAATCTACATTCTACCACATTAGGAGAAGGAAAATATATTGTATTGATATTAGACAAGTACAAGTAAATATTGATAGTAACTTGAAACCCTAAGCTTGTTAGTGTCTAAAACATTTTATTGATTAATAAAACATAACTATTCAAAATATTTACATCTCAAAGACAATTGCAATCTTATAATTTTAAGATGAGAAAATGTCAGTGTCAAAATAAACATGTCTCTTGAAGTGATACATTCTGACAATTCAAAAAGCTGGGAATAAACCATTATTATGAACATCTACTAGGTAACCATTGTGTGCATAAAATACAATTCATACAGTATACAACTTGGCAACATGTGAGTCACCTTGCATACCTTAAAGCAATACAAACCTCTCACTGTGCACACCGGAGTGTTACTGTATAACTTAGAGGAGAATGTGTCTAGTATTTTTAAGCATTCAATGACATTGCATCTTTAACACTGAAAGTAAATTCAAATTCAAAGACCAAATTTTGATGAAGTAGATCTCTTTTGTGGCCAAAACAGCTGCCATACGCAACATGAATGGGACACACATGTACTAAATGTGGCTGACATTTCACTAAGCCTTGTGTTCAAATGCTGCCTGTTCAAAGTAGAGCAGAGCCGGCGGAGATGCGGCGCTCTCGGCATGAGGTCAGGGTCAGAGGTGTGAAGCAAAAGATTTACCGCTGTGTTGCTGCTTTAATCAGGCGCCAGTGCTTTCCCGATAAAAACACCATAATTAATAGCGTGCAACAAATTACGCCCTAATAAGAGGAGATTCATCACAAGAAGTCAGGATCCAGCGTGCACACCTTACCCCGAGTTTGTTTGTTTACCTAAAAAATATTCAATCATGCTGACTACCACTTAAGAGTAAATATATTTCAAACCCCCTGAAAAGAGGAAATGATTTTCAAGTAGCTCCCAGGAGGGACGCAGAGAGGAGGCTGATGCGTATGCAAAAGGGGAGAGTGTAGGATCGGAGGCCAGGCACCTCTCAGGGAGCTGTCAGCAAACATCAATGTGTTCACCTCACTTGCTCCTGGAAGTGGCCCACAAACACCCCCCTCTGTCCCTACTGACTTCATGCTTGGCTACTTTTTCAGCCGGGCCTAAAAATGGTGGCGGCGTTTAGGTTTTCCAAGGTAACTGGGTAGAGAAATGGCCTATCTGTTTGATGAAAATGCAAACTAATAACTCAAGTTCACTAAGTTATTAAGTAGGATAAGGGTCGCAATGTATTATTAAACAACCATTATGGTCCGGAAGATTTATGGGGCACACAGTCCTTTTTGCTAAAAATATTCCATTAATTATTTACATGTTTCAAAAAAACTTCAAAGACAAAACAGAAAACAGCCATTAAAATAAAATCAAAGCTGCCCATGCTTAACCTGTTGCTCTTTTCATTATCTTATTTTTGTTCTCTTTCCAAACTGCGCCTTGTATTAGCTATCAGTATATTAAGAAAGGCCTTCCAACAAATATTTGACAGAGGTAATACCAGTAGTTATGAAATACAGCAAATATCGTAAAAATCTTTATCTTGTGTCCTCAGTGCTACTTTTTTTGAATGCCTCAGGATATTCGTTAAATTTAAATTGTGTTTTTGCATCAGGTAGAGAAAAATAATTCTGAATTCAAACATGCATAACTTTGATCACAATTTATTTTGTAGTTTGTATTTTAGACAATTTCAGGAGAAAAAAACTAAAGGACAACTTTGTGGAAAGGTCGGGCAGAAAGGATTTAGCCAGTTATTGTGGATCTACAGTATATCAGCTATATATCCCCTAAAAATGAGAAGGAGAGTGCAAAAGGTAACTGAATTGACAGTTTTGACTTTCAGTAAGAATCATTGTAATAGAGTTGAGCCCATAACACTCCTTCCTCTCCGTCTGTCTTCACGCTTGACTACTTTCCAACCAAAAATAAAAATGGACAGTTTTGGGGTCTGTCATCTCAGAAGGGGGACTGGGCACAAAATCTGGCCATGCCCATCTGTGAGAGTTCACATGCTAACTGTCCTCAACAAAGATGCAACAGACAAACACTGATTTAAAAAAAACAAGATCAGAAATGACAACAAACCGGTGTGTGGAGAGCAGAGAAATGGAAGGGTCAGTAATGGGCTGACCCTGAATGGCGCAGCGTGTCCTTTGGTGAAAATTATCAGCCGATAAAACCCTGTGATGGGGATTTGTCTCACCACACTGCACCCCTGCACAGGCGCAGGATCTGTGTTGGTAATTATCGCGGCAAAGAATAAATGACCAGGATCAGTGGCAGAGGGTTGCAATGACCCAATAATCGACTTCTCAAATTACACTCCTTTCTGTAACCTTAGTGCGTCCTGCTTTGAGCCCTTGGTCGAACCGGCTTCTTTGTATTCCAGGCCGCTGTGCCGAGTCACCCATTACTAAAGGCTGGGTGGGTTAATAAGAGAAATGAAGACATCTGTGCAGAAATAATGACTAGTGATGGGGAGTACAGGCGACACATGGGGAGTAACGGGGGTCCTAGCACCAATTTCGGACTTGATTTGATCTTTAATTAAAAATTGCAAACTGTGAAAAATGTAAAAAAGTATGGTAACTGTATTGTGACATTGCTGTATTCAATTTACACTAACGCAAAAGAGACATCTCATTTGTAAGTACAATGGAAGAATATCTCTGTTGAGAAAATATACATTAAGTGACCCTAATGGCTATAAAGAAGCTGTAGACCACCATTGTGTGAAGCACTATAGGGGCAAATCGTGGTATAGTGTCTGACTCAAGGACACATGAACGAAAGGAGAGTATCTAACTGCCAATCTATCAGTTAATGGATGGGCTATTGCAAACCAGTATCCCTGCCATTCAAAATGGCACATTCAGCATATTTAAATGTCACAAAATAATCTATTTCCAACACTAACTTATTCATTTATTTCTGTATTTATTCAGTATAACATTTTTTTGCCATTAAATATCAGCCATAACTTTGAGATTAAAAATGGGTTTCAGGAAAAAAAAAAACAGTTGAACCAATTCTAAAAAAATGGTTTGGTTGTTAATCCAAATGCAGTACAGTAATTCCCTGACAATGTAAGTTTATTTATTGCTACTCATAATTATTAAGTGTTGCATAAGGGTAAATATGAGGTTGGACCTCAGGTCCTGATTCCACATGTAGTCACTTGTAACACAATGACCTGGTATCTTGAAATCATAATGAAATATTAATTACCCAGAAGAGAAGCTTATAATGACTCCACTTTGAATTAATGCACTAATTAAACCATGTGCAAAACAATTTCCACTCATAGCAGCACTGTATTCATGTCTTGTTTTATCACTCAATTGACACTGTACATCAGCCTGCTCTGGCACTGCTTGAACATTTTTGCAGTCAACAAGTAAATACAGATAAAATACCTAATAGATTCTATATACTGTAAGTGTGTAATTGTGAGCAAAATCTATCATTTGTCACCCAGTGAAAATAGCGTGCATCATTTTGCATTTAAGACATGTCACAAAACTTCCTGCAAACTTCATGCTTTTAAAAAAAGTGCAACACAACTGTCAAGTCTTGGGGAAAAAAGTACATTCTAAAGCCTCCTTTTGTGGCCTAGATAACATGGCAAAGTGATAGACCAGGACTGGTTTTACATACTTGCCTTTATAAAAGAGCCGCTGCAGGCAATCAGACTGACTCAGATTCCCAATTTTAGGACAACCCCAAAAACTCTTGATAAATCTTTTGAAACAGAGCAGAATCACAAAGCATATGCTCTTTCATGTCGGGCGGCGCGACTGGTAATTGCAAATTGGAGCAAAATAAACAAGCAGGGAATCATTTGAGATAAGACTGGGGCAAAGTCAAGGGGACGGTTTAGAAAGTGTGCGAAGTGCATGGAAGAGGCTGCTGCAATAAGCCCTATTAGGTTAACCCAGACAGTCGGTTATGAGGCGCTACTGTAGGAGCTAGTTTGAGCATTTCCCTGTGGAGAGAGCAGAAGAGGGAGCATGAGTGGTGCTTGTGAGCACACCTCAAACACATCAAATACAGAAGGGCTCGCATTGGATCAGACGTAACGAGAACACCGAACCAGGCTGCTGTAATAAAGACCTACGTTTCTCCACAGAAAACAACTCAATTCAATTCACCCCACAACAAACATTCACACTGGTATAAAATCGACATACATTGCTTATGGGACATAAAATTCCTATTAACAGAAGCACTAAAACGCCAGCTGGAGGTGGGACGTGATCATCAAGTCCGGATACGCACCAGTGCATTTACATCTCACAGGCAGAGCTATGCAACATTTTATAGCTGGCTAGTATTGCAGTTATAATGTCTAGTGGTTCTGCTAAATAAATCAATAAAATCTTCTAATGTGTATGGCATAAATCTGTCGCTCATTTGTCAAGGCTAACAACATGGAGAAAAGTGTGATGGCTGGTTGTGGTCGGGAGCCCCCCTGGATGCATCTCGGGCTCATTACCATTCAGTGAAAGCAGCGAGTCCATGACCCAAATACAAAACGACACATTCGAAATGCACATGTTCTGAGTCAATCTGACGTCCATGTTTGCAGTGTGTTGCGGAGCCGTGAAGCGTTTTGTCTATGGTTGCAGTGTGGTGTGAACGAGAATGGAAACAAATGAGTCAAAACAAGTTGGGGAGGATGCAATAGTATGTGGCATTTGAGTGGATTCTTGGTGGGAAAAGGGAGCTCCACCGATTCAATCAATTCAAGTTGCAGGCCCCCGGGGGACGTGAGGTAGAGTGGGCCGTCGATGAGTTCCAAGCCCACAGCTGATAACCACCGGAGAACTTAAATAGGCACTATCTGAACTGAGGAGAGTCTATTTGCTGAATCGAAAAAAAAAAACAAAAAAAAAAATTCTACAATAAGAAATGTGTTGTAGGAGAAAAAAACATTGTTATGAAGTAACTGTATATATAGTGTTATCTGCAACCCTGAAAGTAGAAGTAATGGCCTCATTCGCTTCAATAACACACCGCTTATTTCATTGCTACAATATGGTTTAAGATACAGTCGTATGCTGAAGATCTTTTAGGAAACGTTCTATGTTGGTAGTAGTAAATGTAGTAAAAAAAAATTGGGGTTACACATAACAGACCAAAGCCCGAGAATTCCTGTTAAAAGTAAAGAAATTGCCCAAGGCTTATCTCTAAGTTCATCTAAACACCTCAAAGTATGTTAATTAAACATGAGCGACATCCAGATCATTTAAAAGGAAAACAGTTCATATTCTCCAAGCTTCCTTTGCACTGCTTGAGGTATGGGCAGAGCAGGACTCATCGATTTCACTGTAATTTGCCTTTAGGTGTCACAAAAATGCTGACTACTTGATATAGCTGGCTGTTCTAACATTCCACATTAATTCACTGCTTAGGCTCAGATTAGCATTGATTGGCCTTCCCGGGGTGCTGGGAGATGCTGAGGATACAGTAGTTTACGGCTGGCGGGACAAGGACACAAAGACATTTTTCATCATGGCTCTGACATATTTTGCTGCGCCAAAATTGGATGAAGCGCTCAGTAAACACACTCAGATAAAGTGCAGAGTTCTTCTTCTATTGCTGTAAAAAGCTAACAAGGCAGAATCAAGGTAAAGGGTCAGTACTTGAAAACCCGAAGCTGTCCGAATCTCAGGGCTTACAGTCGGTTTGTTTTATCGGCTCCTGCTGTGTGTGAGCCACTCATACCAAGTGTCACTACAAATTGTTCAAAGGCTGTTCAAAGCCACAGAAACTAGACTCATTTTACAGCATTGATTTAGGCCAAGCTACTGTATTTTCTACAATGACTGGGTAATGCTGATTGATCCATAGCAAATTGACTCTCATTTTAAAAGGTAAAATCAACCTTAGCTGTACAGAAGCTTCAGAAATACCATGATCATATTCATCACCATTTACTTTCTTTCTATCTGTCTGTCTATCTCTCTATCAAGTGTGCATGTGTACAAAACATGTTTTTTAGTTTTATTAGGTCTTTCTGGGTTAAAGCACTTATTTCAAAAAATCTTTTCATTTAGTCCACAAATGTCCTCCTAAATAAGTTGTGCTCAAATAAAAAATATTTTGATAAATAATGTAATCCAAAACAAAGTAATGCATCTTCCAGGTATGGAGGAATGAAATTATATTATTTTTGTATAGCCTTATTTTCTGTCTTGCTTTAAGACCACTTAAAACCATATACAAATTCAAAAACAACTATAAATCTATACACTTCACATCAATTACAAACCAATTACCAATTTTCAAGAACAGGCAAATGCTACACAATTTTACACAATGCACAAAACTGTTTATAAACAATAGATGATGTCACATCTTAATAAACAAACTTGTTGACAGTATACTCCTATCATTTATTAGAACAACACATACCTAGTAAACAAAGTAAATCTATTGTATCAGCATAAACACCACTGACCACAAAAGAGCAACACTTCCATTTGGCTGAGTCGTCTCATTTGGCACCTCTGTGCCGAACCTGCTTATGTATGCGAGACTAATGACACTCATCTTTTGTCTTGCTTCTCCTTTTTTTTCACTGAACTCATCTGGCTTATATTTAGAATGCCAAACCACACTGCATTGTTGGCCGTATTGGATAAAATAACATAAAAAAAAACAGACAGTGCATTGTTAAATGGAGGTAGCGCAGAGCTGACCCATACAGCACCATTCTCACAAATATGGCCACCTTGCCTGTGTGTTTTACAGTGTAGCTCTAAGGACGCTTCAACTTGTGGCAGATACAAAGATACAGAGGGCCCCATTGTATCTATCTGTGAATCTACATGACACTGGAGGGGGATTTAGGAGAAAGGGTGTTACAGGAAAAAGTAAAGCAACTGTCATTGTCCGACACATTCCCAGGGAGTGTGGAGCTGAAATGTGGAGGCTATAGCAGCATGTGGAAGTTTTTTCACCTGCTGCTGGCCTGGTTACCTGTCACAGGGAACAGCTGAGGCGGACGAGGTCACAAGTGGGCTAACACTCATTTAAATTAAAAGGGGCCACCTAGTTTTATATTTTGCAATATACTGTCTGGTTTTGTGGATGTACTGGGATGCTTTCACAACACCTTAGGCATTGTGTACCCTTGATAATGGGTAGAGCTGTCACATTAAAGTTTTACCAATTCTCCAAACACATCCATGTCTGCATATAGTGGAAGTACCATAATTGAAATCACAGTAACAAAGGCAGGACATGCAATCTGTCCTAGTCCACATAAAAACAAAAACGTTTCAAAAACGATGCTGCCGAGGAAACACTGTTGTCAGAGTTCACCATATGCAGATTACAAGAGAGAGGTGGGGCCACGACATCATTGTTTACGAAAATATGTGTAAACAGAAAAACAAGAAACTAGCCTTTTGAAAACTTTCCACTCTGGGACCCGGTTTAAAAAATTATTGCATTTTGGTTTCCCAAAGCACTGGACCACTAAATAATTAATTAAAAATTCCTATACAATAAAATAACTTTGCAGATACACCTAAACTTGTCTCAATGTGGACAGGGCTTCAGACAGATTATAAGTGTGCCTGAGAACCCACAACTCTGATGCAGAGTGAGTGCTACATACTCTAGCACTAAGCAATCCAATTGATCAAACAAAAAAGAAAATGTGTTTTAATAATTGTAAACATTAAACTCTTATATAGGGAACCTTAATTGAACTCATCCAGGCTGCTGTAATAAAGACATACTATACTGAAGCACTTCCAACTTGTGGAGAATTGGCTGTGTTAAAAAATAAGGCCAGCCCATCACAATGAACAAAGTGGAAAAAGTGAATACCTTTGCAAAAACATGCACCAACTGGCAATGAGTACAGGAAAAAAATCAAATTAAAAAAATAAAAGCACCTTCATTTTTATTGCTACAACTAGGACCCCCTTGAGTGAAACACAAAGGCTCTGTATTCTGGTTGATCTGCAACACAAGCTAATGAGCTCAGCGTCACAGTACAACACGGCCGGGAAATCGAAGCAACCGTAGAGACGTGCAAATTACAGTAATCTTCCTAGACGGAGCAGTCGGACAAAGGCATATGGAGATATTTAGCAAACGGGTCAGTCGATCCTGAATCAAGGCCTCTCAAAACACGAGGGACGCTCATTACAGGACATCAGATGATTCAAATGCATGGATGTTCTATATGTAAATGTGTAAAGACTATAGGCACTTAGAAGAGCTTCTGAATGTTTAATGATTAACTCATTCACTGCCAGGGTTTTTCACAAGAGAGTGCAGCTACTGCCAGGAAATTTGAGCATTTTCACACATCTTTCAAGGCCCACAGAATATTTTGTGTTTTGGATATAAAGACATAAATCATCTC
>JAVQKG010220663.1:0-15154 GCA_036025885.1 Hypseleotris bucephala
ATATTGACTATCCCTCCTCTGTACATGTGCAAACCATCCTAATCTAGACATTACCTTATTTTCTACAAATGGTGCTTATTTCTGAAACACTGTTTGTGAATGCTGGTGGTCTTTGAAAATAAAATTTATTCAAATTCCTTTTAAGAAATACTTAGAAAAAGGCAGCGTGGCATCTTATTTTGAAGACTCCAGCTGCGATGCCTTCAAGGTCACTGAGAAAATGCGAAACAGAAAATAGCCCACCTGCGAAGTCAATAAAAATGCACTCTTTGAATTTCCTCAAACGCTTAAAAACACAAAAACAAGCATCTTTATTACATGTGAAGGTGAGGAGGGGGTTTCTCAAGGGACAAGAGTTTTAAAGTGAGGTGTCAATGAAAATACAATTCAAGTTTTAAAAAATAGAACAAAGTGAATGTGAAGGTGAAGTTTAGAAGGTGAAGAAGTAAAAAATATAATGGTTCATTAAATGTGTTTTTCTGTGACTAAAAAGGATTAAACAGAGAGATTTAAAGCTCCTATAAAATGCAAAATCATTTAACTATATTCTAATGTTTGAGACAGTAATTAATTATGTTGAGCTATAGCCTGAAAACAATCAGAAACAATAGGTATTTATTTATTGTTTCCTTCACCATTCAACAACACATCTGACAGAAGAAGATGTGTGTTTTGCTGTGAATTTTTTTTGGGGCAAAATGGTATGATACTAGTACGAGAAGTACAAGCTCCACAAAACAGCTTGTATTAGATACATATTGTCTGATATTGTTTGATTTTGCAAAGCATAAAATGGAAATGTATCCAAATTAGACTGTAAAATGTTCAAAAGATCACAACATTGGACTTCTAAGATCTGCAAAGTTCAATAATTATTAAAACCATTAGAGGGAGCTCTCAATGGCTACATTATTAGATACTCCAGCTTTAATGTTAAATAATTTAAAATAAAAATGCATAGTTTTTATATAGTGCTTTCCTAAACACCAAAAGAGACAATTCACTGCATTCTTCATTTACTCACTGGTGGTGGTAAGATACTGCTGTAGACATTTGCCATGGAACATAGCCATAGCCCACATAAGGTCTTTGACCATTACCAAACAACAATCACACAACCACAGTCATACACAGAAATGGGTGTGCTGGGTGTTTTGCTCAAGGACACAACAGTAGTATGGAGGTGTTCATACAAATCAAAGAAAGAATTTGTAGTTATATGGGTTTAATGAAGATAAAGCAGTAGCCTTTGGTTTTAAAAAAATGCAGTCAACATAAATTAAAATTGGCTTGGCTTAGTGAAATCATTGAGGCATAGGATATATTACAGATATCCAATTGTTCAATATAGTTATTATCACATCAAACAGATCTGTATGTGTATCAGTTCCTCACCAGTAGTTTGGCCTTCTCCTTCTGCTGCTGTACCTTCCCCCTCTCCAGAATCACGTCTGTGTTCAGCTCCACAGCGCCCCCGTCTGTTCTCCGTGCGGTCACTGCAGCTTCTCTCTCTCTCTCGGCCAGACGGGCGAGCTGCTCCTTGACCTGCTCCTGCTGACGGGCAAAACTACAAGCAAAAACGGACAAGGTACAAAAAATATTAGTTAAAGGTGTAGTAAGTTTCCTAAAATACATATATAGATTTATATACAAAATGCTTTATCTGATATGCTGGGTTGACAGTAGTGAATGGCAAAATTAAAGTTATTATCTGAGTTTTATATTTAATTTTCGTGGAAAATAGTGTAGCGCCATGTTGGATTTTTTGGGGGTTGTTTGAGTTGAATTTCTGACGTCAAGAGCAGATCCAAATGATTTTTACAACTTTGTAATAGTCAAATTATTTAACTTGTAGGCTTTTTTTATGAAGTAGAAACAACATACTTTCTGAGCAGTTCTTGTTGGATATCTGTGGTGGGAGTGGGCAGGTCTGGCTTCTCTGGACCTAAATTGAATACAATTTTAAATATATTTATAGTTGGTGGAAATCTGTATGACTTTGTTTAATAAAATGATGTGTATTGATAAGGTACCTGCTGGTTGTGTGGTTGGTTTCTCGTGGGGAGTTTCCGTTGGAGGTGGCTTGACTGAATCTGATTCCCGAGAGTCCTTCATTCGACTGAGAACATCCTTCGAGATCTGCAAAAGACATAAAAAATAACAGGTAATTATATAATAAGAAATTTGTATGTTACAAAAAATAAACAATTTTAATTTATGCATCAAACATAAAGGCATTTTTTTCAGGCAATATAACAAATAAACCTCCTTATCTTAACCTCTACAAACATGTTCTGAAAGGCATGAGATTCTTTTGGCAGTTTAAAATTGCCAAAAGAATCACAAGTTATAAAAATAAAACTTTTAGGTGGTTGCCAAACTTGTTTTCTTATAGCTTAAATATTATCTGTAAATAGTTTGGACGTGTATTTTGGTAAATAATGCTTGTGTTTTTAGATAAATATGAGTATCTGTCGCTACATGCAGCAGAGACACCCTTGTATGGAGTCTACATGAGGTTCATCTGAGGACATGGGAACTGTCCTTTCAATGGAGTTCACTGTGTCTGTCATATAAAGATAAACCACGGCAAAAGTAATCACTAATAAGCACAATGTTTTCTCCTTAGCTTTATTAATTCACAAAAATATATCTATATACCTTAACGCCTTCTACTATCGTGACCTTCTCGTCTTCGTTCAGTCCGAATTGAACAGTTCTTGGGACGCTCCCGCTAACCCCCATTCTGACAACAAACGAGGGTCCAAAATAAGGCAAAAATTAAACAAAAACCTGCCTAAAATATTGACAGGTGAGTGAATGGACGGAGGATATACATTAGCTTTGGATTGAGCGACAGCGACTAGCGGCGGTGTGCGGGAGAACAACAGAGGTCACTCCAGTGAAAGTGTAACGGAGGAGCTGATTGGTCAGTTCAAAAGCCTCAAAGCCAATCATAGTTGGGTTTGTGAGAGACGAAACGCAATGGCTTATGGGAGTTGGAGTATTCTGGGACCTAAACTGAGAGATGAACTGCTAATAACTGGCTAAAATATGACTTTTAGTAATAGTAAAAGTAAACATTTATATACATTATTAGGTATAAAAATTAAAAAAAAAATTAAAAAAAGAATTTGGGGGCCTCTTGATTTTCGTTCTTGCAGGCTACATTAGGTCATTGGTTCTCAAACTATGGTACAGGGACCACTGTTGGTACATTGACACTGACAGAACAAACTAACTTACATGGAGTTTTTCTGTGGTACTTGGACCTAGTTTAGCCCCAGACCTGTTTTAAAACTGTTTCAGAACTAGATTATTACACCAAATTAAGATCTTATTTAGTCTTGGTTTAGATGTGGGTCACTTCTGGGGGTACTTGGAACAGTGGTGTGTAGAGTGAATAAGTGTAATCAATAATTCTTCTTTCTTCATTTTTTACAAATGGGAAGAAGAGCTTAAGTCAAGTGGTTGAGAGGTCTTTCTTTAGGAAGGTTGGTGGTTTAAATCAACTGTCGTAGTGCCCTTGGGCAAGACACCTCATTCATATTTCTTATGAAAGAATGAAAGTGCGATTGGTTTGTTTGGTGGTGGCCATAGGGGCTGTAGCCACAGCAATTTGTGTAGAGAGAGAGAAGCTCACAAACTATGAAGAGGCAATGAGGATGTTTTATTTATGGCCTGGAATGAATAACATACTTATAACATACAATAACTCCACTCAAACACAAGTGCCATTCGTTGTGCATCCAAGTGTCATGAACTGTTTACAGCAGTAACCAACCAAACGTCACACAACTTACTGCTAATACAAGTCTTTTTAGTGCCCAAAAACACTGTATTTTATTAAGCTAACACAATTTATTTCAATACTGCAGCTTAGAATGACTTTGGAAAACATGGCGTGAAAACTCAACAGCAAAAAGCCACACTTTAGGTATTCAGGATATTTTAGTCAATAAAAAGTCAAATTCTAAATACCACTTTATTTGGTACACTCAGTACAAATGTTTGCCAAGCTGGCCGATGGGGAATGCATTCAGTCCTGAGACATGGTGAAGCTAATAATTATCTACTAGTTACTAGATTTTTCACACACAAAGAATGGTCCAAAAAAGAGAAAATATCCAGTGAGTGGCAGTTCTGTGGTGAACAGCTGATGCCAGAGGAGAACAGAGGAGAACAGTGCCCGGCCCCTCTGGTTCAGGAAGTAAAATTCCCATTCATTTTACCCATAGACTTTTCAAATATTTCGTGTTTTAAGAGTTTAAAAAAGCAATGGAAGCTCCTTATCATAGAGCAAATATGTTCAAAGAACGTATCTGACAGTTATAAATGGGCAAGCTTTGAATGTATTTTGCTGAGAATTCAAATTCAAATTATTTTTTATTGAAAATATTTGCACTATAATCGTCAGTTAACCCATATGTGATTAGCCTCCATCAAAATTTTAAACTCTTAAAATACTGCTTTTTCGAAAGGTTGATGGCAAAAAATGAATGAAATTTGGTGCTCCATGGTTAGAAAGACAACAGCAACCGGCAATATTGGAAACATGTTGCACAGTGTGCCTAATAAAGTGGCCAGTTGGTGAATATTGGGAATGGTCACGTCAAATTTATAAAGAATAAATACAAGGGTAATAATAATATAAACAATTACCTTTGGGCAACTTGCAATGATTTACACAACCCTAAAACTTAGCTATCAGAAAAAGCAGCTTTTCATAAAAAATAATTGCAAGAAGAATGTAGGTTTGCAGTAAAGGAATTAACACAATCCAGTGCAAGGCAGCAGTTTACAACATACAGTTTTGAAGACATTGTAATTCGTCTTCAAAAGATCATAGTCATTTTTCCAGATTTGGTCAGAGATCCAGGAATGAGCGGTAACTGCTGAGGCAATAAGGTTTGTCCATTTAAGAAGAGCTAACAGCGCCCCCTTGTGTGGAGCTATAGCAGAGGAGTACTGCAATTCACACAAGCAGCCAACTTCACATTCTTCAAGAGAACATACAAACCCAGTCAAAAACTGGGACAAAATGTACCTCATGAAGTCATATTTTATTCACAACAGAACAGGGGCAAGACTTGGCAAGATTTGGTGCGGTTGATAGGTGCTATGTCAGTCTAGTTTACCAACTCCAGTGTGACTATTGGGTCAAGGAATAATGGACTGAATAAAACGCTTAAAGTTAATCAAAAAAACAAAGTTAATCAATTACTATTATTATCGGTATTATATTTTCAACAGTTTTTTTGACTGAATTTCTGTTCATCTTTATTCCCAAGACTAGGACTGCACAATTAATTGCAATCAAATAAAAATTGTGAAGGTTCAATAGCGAAGGCCGCCATTTTTAAAATAATATTCTCAGCACATAAGATCTCCAAAAAATCTCAAGAATCTGTAAAAACCTGGTTACCTTGAAGTTTTCATTTCTACAAACATGTTTTGAAAGACATGTGATTCTTGTGGAAGTTTAACAGTTAATATTTTAGTCTTCTTTCAAGTGTTAATGCTTCCAGACGGGTTTAAAATGTGCCGTGAACTGAATCTTGTTTTTTTAAACAATATTGCAAATCTAATCACAATATTTGTCGCAATAAAAATTGAAATGAGATATTTTTCCAAAACCTTGCAGCACTACTCAGGACTATATCATAATGCAAGCACTGGCTTGTTATATTTTGATATCAGTAATGTTGTTTATGTCTACTATGAATAAAATTTTACTTCATGAGATTTCCAAATAATTTTACACATTGTCCCAACTTACTTTGCACTCAGATTTGACGTCATAAGGTCCATTTTTTGCTTGCCTTCTTATTCTAAAACCCTCGCCTCGGTCCATATTGTCCAAGTGTCTCTCTCTTTTTTGTGTCATGCGTTGATTGGTCTCCATCGGTCCTCTATATTGTTCCCATAGGGGCCTGATGCCACGTCGTCCAGGTAGGCCCCCACCACCTGAGCACTGCCCACTGCGGAGGCATCGATTTGGGTGGAGGAGTAATACAGCCCCTGGTCTAAGGCCTCTCTGCGGCCTGGTGCTAACGTTGGTGGGAGGTGGACGTCGCTCTCATCCGGTTCATCCACCTGAGATTTATAAGAGAACAGGATCTTGGGCTCAGATCTGTGGGGACAATGGAGAGTCAGAGAAGTTAGTAGCTGTTGCGTGAAGCAGTTGTTTTTAACCTAGGTATAGCCAAAGATCCTCTGTGGGTCACAAGATCCACTTATTGATTTTTTAATTTATTCAGAAAAAGCATAAGGACAACAATTTCACCTCTTTTAGAGCTGCACAATATGTCGCAAAATTATCATTATTCACGATAGCAGATAGTATCTAACATCCCGCACTGAAGAGGCACACACTAGTTAAAATGGTAGCAAATTAAAACTATTGCATTCTACTGCTTGATTTAGGCTGGTGAATAGAAAAGTTTACCTCCGGAGCAACTAATCCATGATCAGTTATTGCCCATTATCATGCAAACAATAATTATATAGGTGGGGGTCTTCATTAAATCCACCACTAACATTCATGGCTAAGTTCCTGCTCAGTGTACTAACCAAAATTCTTAGTTTTCCTTTGTTTGTTTTATATTCATAGCAATATTTTTTCTCGCCATTTTGCAATTCTAATGCGATTATTAGTGCTGCTTATGCCACCACCAAAGCCCCAATGAGTTATTTTTACCAATGGCTTCAGCGACTTACCCGAAAAATCCTTTGAGGAATGTGACATAAATAAGTGGAGCAAACGCTGAGAAGTACAGGAATGTGGTCACGTCTACACAACTGTTTGAGAAAGAGACATATGCAGTTAAAAATCATTTACATGAAATATTCTCAGAGTATTAAAACATTTTAGACCTCTTTGCAAACAACAGTTTACTAATAAACTGTTGTATTTTGTGATTACAACTATAAGCCCCAACTTTTAATACTTTTCAAGACCCCACTGATACCCTGTACTAGAACATATTTTAAATGTCTTACCAAAGTCCTTCTATGACCCCAGCACAGAGCAATGCACTCCCCAGACCCTGCACAAAGTTTAACAAAGACAAGATCGCAGCGTAGAGGTAGAAGCTCCTCTTAGCTGATCAAAAAATGAGAAAAATTATACAGTAAATTGTAAATTTGGCTGTAAAATAAAAATGCAGTACTTAGATTGTCTTGTTACTTACATGGTAGAGATATCCTTTCTCTGACTGGTGTCTTTGGCAGAATCACAATTAAGGAGTACACCTAAGTTTAAAAACAGCAAAGTAAAATCAACTAGTAGTAATAAAAAAAATCTTAAGTAGTATTTTTTGTAGCTAACCAGGAAGAAGAAGCAGGAACTAGCCAACCAGAAGTGCCTCCCTCCGTGACCGTAAATGTTGAAGTCTTCAGCGGAGAGGTGACTGTCTGGATATATGATCTCAAGAGTACCCTGAGACATAGAAACACGTTCATTTTATATTATTGTTATATTGACTATCTGATTTTTGTTTTGTTTGTATTTTGGCAAAGATAATCATTTAGTTTTAACTATCCACAACTAGAATCTATCTAATGTGAGGGAAGTATCATTAAACATTTAGAAATAAAATAAGTATTTTGTTAATTCTATTTTTCATGATTGGTTTGGAATTGTGTGAAGCCCTAATTACATGTATACTGTCTGTGAGGTATTTAATAAACAGTCAATGGCCCACCTGTGTGATGGAGTAGGCTAGAGCCAGCACAGCAGTAATTCCCAAAACACGCTTTATACTGGAATTACTTTCAAGATGACCTGGTAACAGACAGAAAATCATCTATAATCTAAAGCAGTCCTCAAATTTTTTTTTAAGCACATTGATCTAGACAGCCAGGATGACTGGGAACAACCATTGCAACTTAACAGATGAACACACAACCTCATTGGAGCATCATATAAGCAACTATAGAAATACATGAAGTGGAACTCACCAAAAGCTAGCCCCAGGATAATAACACTGAGTTCAATGGCTAACAGGAAAAAACGGGTGATCTCCCACAAAACCTAGACAGAAAATGTAACATTATTTTAAGAACAAGTTCAATTGCATGCATTAAAGACGCATAACCTGATTTATTTTTCCTAGTATTTTGGCCAAGACACTTTTTTTGTTATGAGTACAGCATAACAGAAGTCATCTGAGAAAAAATGAGACTTTGAGGTCCTCTGTGGGCTGCTTTAACAGGACAGGAGCTCTCAAGAACTAGAATCTACCAGGAATAATGTAAAGGAGCCGATGTTTTATTTAAAAACTCACAGCTTATTTACAGTATTTTTATTTTAAAGAATTAAAAGCCCACTCCAGATCTCTGCTATGTAATTCTCATACCTCCTGGCTTATATCCATACTCCCTGGTTTGTGTGAGACTGTGAAAGAGGGTTACAAAAAAGAGGAATTAGTTAAGTATAATTCAAGAATTTTTCTAGACACATCACTTTCACAGTCACAAAATCAGGTAGTGCAGCTTTAAGATAAAAATACTGTATGTAAAATATGTTTACTGTCACAGATAAGGCTCTCATACAAAACCAGAAAATCCATAATTTGTATCAGCTTCGGTTTAAAAAACAGTGAAGTCTCCGGGGATCAGAGCCCTATGTGAGGAATTTCAGACATGTTGTTCCTGCAGACAATAAACAGCTCTGAACAATATCAACCTCTGGACATGTAGGGGTGTAATTGTTGGATATTGATTTATTGTCGTTATTAACAATTATTGCGACATACTGTTGCAAAATTAATATTGTGATATTTTGCGAATAATTTCTGGTACATGCTGCATTTCTATTTACTTTTTAAAATGTAGTATGAACAGTTTAAAACATTATGAAAATTATTTTTTGTGTTTTACTTAAAGCTACAGTTCCTGATTTTGTCACTGTAAAAAAAAAAATGTTTGAATGATACACCTTTTCTAATTTCTCTCCCTCGCAACCTTCTGTCACAGTCTCACACAAACCAGGAAGTATGTACCCAAGCCAGGAGGTATGAGTTTTTAATTCTTAAAATAAAAATACTGTGAATAAACTGTGAATGTTCAAATAAAACACTAGCTCCTTCATGTTATTCCTGATAGATTCTAGTTCTGGTTAGATAAAAGATATATCGACCAATCAGTGTGTTCCTGTCCTATAAAAGCGTGTGATTGGTTAAACAGTTCCTTCCCTAGCTCGATAAACAAAAATCCTTATAATACAGCCCACAGGTGACCTCAAAGTCAAATTTTTTCTCAGATGACTTCTTTTATAGTGTACTAATAACTAAATAATTATCTTTGTAAAAATACAAAGAAAAATAAATCAGGTAGTGCGTCTTTACTTTAAAAGTCGCGGATACCTACACTGTATCAATATATATCATATTGTGAGGAAAGCTGCGATTTACACCCCTTTTAAGCAGTGACTGTGGGTGTGATGGATACTGTCCACCTCAATAATGTGGACAGTATTTATCACACCCACAGTCACTGCTAACTAAAATATTATGTTATATTTGGGAGAAAATGTACTTTCTGGGTTTCTTTATTAAGAGAGCAGTAGTAGTAGTAGTAGAAGAGTGCTACTGTCTTCTATATGCGTGGTTGACTAATTTAGAATTCTTACATGTTTGTTTTTACGTCCAAATGTTCATGTTTTACTTTTACTCAAGTAGATTTCTGGGTTTTCTCTGTACTTTAACTCAATTTCAGTAAATTGTCCAGCATTGTGAGTATGTAAGGGCCTATATTATTATTATTACAAGTACATATACATATCAGCAACCAAATATGTTTATATGGTAGAATTATACAGTATATAATGCTGAGTGCATTGTACCTTGTCAATGATAGTGGCAGCACTCGACGCACTGACCGTCATAGAAACTATAGCTCGGGTAATTCCCACAGCTGCTACTACAAACACCTGCAAACAAATGGAAAGTACATATCATTAACATTAACTCCTTACTACACAAATACAATGATTACTTGTTTAAACCTTTCAGACCTTTTGACTGGCAACCCTAGCCTCCTTCACAACATCTTCTAGGTTCTAAACAGATTTCATAGACATTTCCACTTATGATTTTCCAAGACCGTTAACTAACTTTCTAAAACCATGCCTTTTGGATGGAGCATATTTAACACCAAAGAAGGTCTGTCATCTTAAATGCAAAATTATCCATCTTTTGTGCAGTTTTGTACTAATTACTGCTCTGCATCGTTTGAAAAAACGTTTTCTAAGTGAGACTGACCTCATTATAATACTGAATAATCTTTAAAAAAATAACAGTTTTTACTTACAATATGATGGCTAAGCTACAGAATGATCATAATTTAGGTGATTTACCAGTAAGTAGAAATGTTTTACCAGTAAGTAGAATGTGATGAAGATGGGTGAGGAGGTGACCCTGATCTTGGCTCGAGCTGAAGGCAGTTTCCACATAAGGAACACAAAGAAGGCCACATTAGGCACTAACAGCAGCAGGTCCCAGTAACGCACCCTGAGAAACAGAGACATACATGCAGGTTACACAAAAGAAGAAGCTTTTTGTCAGAGAAATAATGTTAGCTTAAAATGATATTATTTGAGAAGAAGTTATAGTTACATAAAAATGTGTGCTACTTTTAAACATACAAAGACAATAATCTTGGAAATGTTAAAGTTACGTTTTGCGACAATTGTTGTGATAAACAATTATCACAATAATAAAAACTAGCCACAATAAATGATACATTTCTGTAAATTCTTCTTGCTTTTACAATTACCTTGAATGTCCGATGTCTTCGTAGAGCACTTGCAGACATGAGTGTGGTTTGGAGATGTTGGACTGCGTGTCTGGAGTGAGTGTGGGGAACACTGACGTGTTTTCTGTTGTCGGAGAGACGCTGCCGTTGTACTGAGCGAACCTGACCACCGCTGTCACCGTGGGCAACATGGTGCTAAGACCTAGAAGTAAAACAAAATGATACACTATGACACATTTTGAAAATTAATTCAACAAAACTTTACTTAATGGTATCATATCTATACACTATAATCATAGCTATATTATTTATTTACAAATGTCTAGTTGAGGTTTAACTTTCCATGTAATAACTATTATGAATGAGTATATCACCAAAAATATAGTTTAGCATATTAGTGATTTAGACACTGAATAGTCTATGCTAAAATTGCAATTAAAAAGTAAAAGTCTGAGATGAACAGAGTACCTGACCTACACTTCTAAAGTCTTGGGAATTTTATAGCTAACGCTAGATCAGTTGGGCACAAATGGCCAAAATAGATAACATTTGGGGAATTTAAACACTGAACAGCTACTAGATTAAGACTGCAGTTTGGAAATACAAGACTGAGAAGAACAAAATACCTGTCCATAAAAGGCTACGCTTTGAAGATCTTGGGAATTTCCTGCAGACTTACTGGAAAATGAAGGTAATGTAATAAACACCTAACCAGGAAAACATAACTATTTGTACTATTTCATCTATAAATCCTATCTTAACACGTGTACAGAATGTTTATGATGCTACCAAAGATCTGTCACATTATCAAATACATTTTATTAACACCAAAATCTTAACTTTTATCAAAAGTGAACTTGGATAAGCATTAGCCTAGCCATGCTAACACTTGCTAACCCCGACCCTCGGCTTATTGCATTATGTAATCCAAAATTATGTGAATGTTTCTTCATTTACCACATTCAATACCCTTAAATTAGCGATACTGAATCTTGAATGTGTGTTTTTTTTATATTAATTGGCAGCGGGAGTTGAAAAGCTAACATTTTCAGGTTAGCAAAACATGATAATACGAGTGAAATGCTTCTTCACAAATCTATGTGCTTACCTTGTTTGGAGAGAGTTATTGGAAAGGTTAAAGCGAAGAGGATTCAGAGCAGTTTTAGAGTCCGATCGATCACATCGCAGCTGATAAAGAAGAACATGTTTGGATCAGAGGGTCAGCTGACTGCCTCTGTCAGCCACAAACAGAAGGGACAAGACTCGCGAGAATACAGGGTGCGAGAAAAAAAGGTGAGAGAAGTAAAAAAGAAAATCGCAATAATCATAAATCAGTGAGAGAGAAACCACAAAAATGCCATATTAAATATACACTGACTGACTGACTGATGATTTAATAAAAAATGTATATAAATAAATACATCCCCGATCTCATGGTGAGCAAATGAAAATAGAACAAGAGCTAAAAAAGGGGGAAAAGAAGGGCGCAGGTAATATTATAAATTTCAACGAACTTGACAAAACTGACAAGCTACTTGCTTACATACATGAATTGTTTACCCATTGGTAACATGTAGTTATTTTTTATAGCCTATGTCACATGACTTTTACAAGACAATAAAAATTTTTTTTTAGCCTATTGTGTATAGTATGCTACTTTTATTTGCTTTCTTGGTAGCAAAAATGCCTGGTCACAATCGTCTTTTACAGTATTGCACTCTGTAGACTAGTATTTTTTAATTCAATAATGTATCCATTTGTGTTAAATTTTGTTTCCAGATGTAATCAGTAGGCTAATAGTCTGGAATGGATGAGTTTCCTTTTCCTCAAAAACAAAACGTTAGCTTTAGTTTCACTTTCCACATTATTCCCCACACAGTCTGCACTAGGACTAAACCAGGTCTACTCTGGGATCGCAGGACTAAACCAGGTCTACAACTGCAGCATTTCAAGTCTAAACACTAAACCAGGTCTACAGTAAAAAAAAAAAAGAGAGACGGCATAATTTGACAATGAGGTAAGTGACTTAAGTGTCTGTATTGTAGCCCTTCATTTTACTGTTGAATTATTTATTTATTTTTATATGTATTTATTTTTATATTTGGCCTATTTTATTTAATTATTTGACTATTCAAACTTACAAAGCTTCTAACAGAGCTGGAAACTGCAACAATGCAAAAAGGAATATGTAGGTTAGTTAAAAATGATTACAGAAGTTAATAATTAGTCTCGATTTCTTTACCTATTGACACATTACACAGTACATTATTTGAGTAAGTATATATGTCTGTCCACAAATATATTTTCTTCTTGGCAGGCAAGGAAGGTGAAGCAGGGCAGAGTAGGAGATAGCAGGATCTAATTTTCTGTAATAACCATCTTATTACTGTGTGTAGTTTATCTGTGTAAGGCTCATTGTGAAGGTCAGTAAGATTGTTTAGAACTTGTAGAAGACAATGTTTTAATAATATGACATTCATGACCTGCAGATTTCAGCTATATGTGTGACCGTTCATTGGACAAGAGTGACACACATCACACTACCATGGGCTGTATATGAAGTGTTGTAATAATGATTTAAAGGAGAGAAGAGAATGATTTGATGAATTGAAGATGAATTTGTAAACTTGATGTGTGCCGATTTTTGAACTGATTAAATTTTGAATCTGGATTTTATTTACGCCTTTGATTGTTTTATGGACTCAGATATTTTGAACCCCCACATGTGGTCACTCAACAAGGTGTATGAGAATTTCACCCCTTCAACTTGGTGACCCCGACGTGATGTTTAAGATTTTGAACCCTTCAGTTGTTTAAAATTTTAACATCAATGAATTTGATTGTTATACAGAAAATTCAATAATGCACTCTGACTTTTGGGGGGTGGAAAGGGGAAACTGTGGTATGGGAGGATGAGAGAGGATGAGGGCCTCCTTATTCGTCCAGGAGATATCCCTCAGGGGTTTGTAATGGAGTGAAGTCTTCCTTGCTTTAGGTTCTGATATGAATCTTCTGTTTAGCACACAGCAGTTTTAAATATAATAATATTAATTCTGGAATCCAGGTCATGTTTTTGATTAGGAAACATTATAATATCATAGACTGAAAAAACGTCAAATTTGCTTTAATTTGTGAGTAATAAACATTTTTAAATGGTTTAGTAGTTTAGAATCAAAGTTTGGTTTTGCTCCAGTGCTGACCCACCCACAGCAGAGTCCAGACTGAAGGCTCTACAGTGTCACTTCAACTGGGACCTGGACCTCCAGAGAACCACCCTGCTCCAGATGAAGGACAGACTCATGGACATCAGACCTGACTACAGTAACCCGTGGCTGGGTCACATCTACAACCTGCAGGGCTACATCCACTACAGGTTAGCAGGAGTGGGATTTAACATTTATTTAACAACACAGTACATACACATACTTAAACATACCTGAACAAAGGGGATGCAACACTGGGGCTAAATATGGCTCTATACTTCAAAAGTTTATTAATACTAGTGGATTTAATGACTTGTGTATATAAGGTGTATTTTACAGAATGATTTCTACACTTCTAAACTTCTATCAAAAGTGCTTGAATCACTAGTCAGTTAACAGGTTTAAGAATTTCCAGCCACAATTTCAGTCAGCTTTCCACAAAAATCACAGTACTGTAACTGCTGCCATGAAAGTAATGAATGATATCACTGTAGCTCTTGACCAGAAGCAATGCTGTGTATCTCTGTTTATTGATTTTTCAAAAGCTTTTGACACAGTTGATCATGATACTCTAATCAGATGTCTTCAACTGCTAGTTTTTCACAACAAGTAGTATTCCATCATATTTGTCTAACAAAATTGGAAGTTACAATCTTCGGTCTATGGATGTTTTACCATTTATTATCCCCAAAGTACGAACTAAACTGGCCAAGAAAGGATTCAGGTTTTCAGCACCAAACACCTAGAACAAATCACAATCTGAACTTCAACTTCAAGCACACGAAATGAGCTCTTGGGAAATCATTGCAATCTACCGCAATCTGTCTCTGCAATCTAATCACTCTATCTATTTTAATAGAAAGAGTGTATCCAATTTAATTTTTTGTGACCCTTCTACTTTTTATCCTCTACACTTCCAGGTTAGGTCTCAGTGATGCTCTTCAGTTCTTCACCCAAGCGACAGAGGCCTTCCGATGGACCAGACCTGCTCTGGGGGGTCCCTGGCTTCTGGTGAACTATGGGAACCTGGCCTGGCTGCACCATGAGCTGGGACAACAGGAGGACACTGAGACGTATCTGTCCAACATACAGGCTCTGACCAAAGAGCTCCCTGCAGCAGAGAGAGAGGACATCCACCCAGAGGTCCTCGCCGAAAACGCCTGGAGTCTGATGAAGTTCAGTAAAAGTGACAA
>JAVQKG010220784.1:0-15517 GCA_036025885.1 Hypseleotris bucephala
AGTGATATGATCATCATTGGATTGGATGTACAATGAATTTGTAGACAAAATGGTGTTGTGTAGAAGTAGTCTTCTGGGAAGAGATTAAAAGTTAACTAAAATCAAATCTAAATCATAAACTTTCCCTAATAGAAATTTACATTCGTAATAAAAATAAAAATATACCATATTGCCCACCCCTATTGCAAAGGTCTCCTAATACAACATGGCTGCCTTGTATAATTTCCATTCAATTATAATATACAACAGCAAAACTGAATTTCTGTATCACAGTTTGGTTATGGTATTCTAGCACTCAAAGTTAAATACATTGTTTGTGCAGACCTTGTTGAGTTGGACAGTAGCTCAGTGTCTTTGCTCCAGGAGATGGTTGGCTCTGGAGCTGCTCTCGGTCGACATTCAATCACCACTCGGCCGTTCCTCGCTGCCAGCACCCTCTTCACTGGGCTGTGTTCAAACGTGGGAGCACAAGCTGAAAACAATATATGTGTTACAATATGAATCATGAGAGAAATCAAGGCATTACATAGAGTACTGTGCAAAATGCTTTAGGTTTGAACTAAGGGTCGGTGATTTGGTGATAAAAAATCAAACTGTAATATGAAGTTATGACAATTTGCAATTCTGAGAAGATCGTTGGATCATGCTACAGCGCATTCACTTATGATGTGCTCTTTCTTGTCTTTAAATTAATAATAACATTTTAAAAAAGTATTGTTAATTGTAATATAATAATATTCAGTTTATTTTCATGTGTTCAGTGTGAGGTCAGAAGAAACACCTAAATTCAGCCATGTGACCACCCTTTTCCTTCAAAAGTCCACTTTGCAGCAGTTTTCTATAACATGCTCAAATGCCATGTTTCATACTTTACAATGACTCAACTGCTAGCATGACCTTTAAATCTTTGTCTGCTGAATCCTATAGGTTTGACTCACCGAATACACGCAGCTCAGCATTGGCGTAGATGATTCCATGCCGGTTTTCAGCAATGCACTGGTACATTCCTGCATCTTCAAGCGTCAACTCACTGAACCTCATTTCGCTCCTTACAAACTGTAGGATAGAGTCACACAACTGGGATTATAACTGCACCAATTAAAATAACTGACATCAGGCCTATTGTAGTCTGGCTCAACCCCTCAAAAGTAAGCTGTATGTAAATCAGAGCTAAACCAGGTCAAAACTATTACTAAAGCAGGACTAAACTAGGACTAAATCAAAGATCGGTGTAAACCACGAAGAACTCAACCAGGACTAAATAACAAATGTGGAAACCCATTAAACTAGGTTTTAACACATGATAAGAGCAAAGTTAGGTATAATAATAAGTGGCAAAATTAGGACAAAAACTGAGCTAAACCAGGTCTAAGGCAGGTGTAGACTCGATTTTAACTAGTTCTTAACCAAACCACACCAGGACTAAATCAAAACTTAACCAGAACTCAATGAAAGAAGAATGTAAACAGTGATAAAACAAGAACTAAAGTCAATCTAAACCAGGACAAAACCAAGTCTTAGCAAAACTACCCTTTCCTATTGTATACTCAACTGTATCTACAAATGGTCTTCTAGACACATTTATTATGGTCAGTGCTGAGCCTCCTCTTGTTCTAAATCCTACAGTTGTCCTTGGCTGCCATCCACTGAGATTGAGGTGACAATTAGCGAGAGTGTGAGAGGATTTACTTAATGTATAATGATGTATTTAGCATAAGTCAAACAGGCAGCTTTAGCCTACCGTCATTACTGCTACTCTCCTGGGTATTCCCGATGACAGTTGTTACTATGGAGAGAAGCTACACAATCCAATCTGGCTCTCGCTCAATAACAACAGGTACTTTTTCACTGACACAGTACTCACACTGCCAGCATCCTGTCAGCACACTGCTATATTGAATACTGTAGCTTTCCGCACTATTCAAAGCTGCTGAGTGTTTGAAATAATGTACCACAAAAGCAATATTGTTTACTAAGATGACAATAAAGATTTATGGCTTTGGAAATTACCGGTTTTCCATTTTTTAGCCATCGGATGTGTGGTCTGGGTTTGCCACTGGCGACGCAGGACATGGTGTGTTCGCTTCTAAGGCCTTTTTCTGTGCTGCTGATGTGCTCCACCCACTCTGGGAAAGCTGATAACAAGGAAGCAATAAAATTAGAAAATCAAGAAAATGTACCCTCCAGTACGAACTATAAGATACTTTAAACAAGGGGCACTATTACCTTCTACAGAAACCCGTGCAGAATGATAGTCCTTCCCTTTGGAGTTGAGGGCTTCACATTGGTAAAGGCCAGCATCTTCAATCTGTATATTATTTAAATGCAAGTGGGCCCCTGCCATGCGCACCTCATGATTGTATGGCAGGAACCCATCTAACTTCTTCCAGCGGATTTCCGGGACAGGACTGTGAAGGACAAAGAGAGAGACAAATATTTATGCATGGTTTACTGACAAATGTAATTGTTTTCATTAACATACTAGGAATAGAAAATGCTAAACTAGCATGTATTTTGCACAATGAACACACAATAGAAATACTGTGATCTCTACTAAGCAAGCACTAAACCAGTGAGACTTAACCAGATCTAAACCACGTCTTGTAAAGGTTAAAAATGTCAAATAAAAATAAAATTAGCCTAGTTCAGTGACTTCACTTGATCAACCTTATGCTAGTGCAGTATCTCAAACTTACTTTCCCAGTGCAAAACATTCCAAGGTGATATTTTGTCCCACCATCGCAACAGTGTCTGGGAATTTGACTTTGAGATCAGCAGGATATTTTCTGAGGGGACCTGCAATAAAACCACACCATGATTGTTTGTGCATAATGCAAAACCATCTTTGTCATAATGCAAAGTGTCACATTATTTATAAAGGTCACATAGAAAGTGTGAAGAAAGCAGTAGGATACTAACGTTCAGCCAGAGGCACCAGGGGAATATAGTTGGAAAAGACGCTCTTTGAAATAGACGGGCTTGACGCAATACAGGAATAGTTGCCGCTGTCCGAAGCATCCACCTTGGATATATAAAGGTTGCCTGTTATCTGCGAAACAAAACGCCTCTTGTCTAGTGGGATGAAGGTGGGGAATTCATTCAGGATCCATCGGAATGACAGCTCAGCTAAGGAATAAAGAGAAACAAAACACACAAAAACAAAAGCTGTCCATCAAAAGCTTCAGACACATAGCAACAGCAACAGAGAGAGCAAAGGGTGAGTGGCTGCGAGGGTGGCACAGTCTGAACAATGGAAAATAAAAATAGCACAATTACTATACACGCTTGGTTGTTCAAGCATCTATTGACCTTTTAGATGATGATTTCAGGATGCCAGGTAATAAGGAGCTTGACAAGGTAATATTGTTTGGTCAACACTTTCACTGCAATGTGTTAGATACATGCAAAGCTACTATAGCATTTTCTACTTTGTGTGCAAAGCAAGGAAAGAAAAACAGCTGAGCTAATATTGCAGAGAATTGCAAGAGAAATATGCTCCTTAAGGGGACCTTTTCTCAGCTTTACTATGCTACATTAAAGCTTTCTGTTCAAAAAACATACCCAGAGTTGTATTTTGTTTTATATAGGAGTGTGAGTGTATAGTAAGGCCCTGACTTTCTCAACAGCTGAAAACCTTGCTACTAGTCTAGTCTGCATTTGCTGTAGTAGTAAAATGGGCTTTGCCAGCCGGAGGAATGAGGGTCTTCAAGGGTCATGCATTAATGTGATTCTTTTTAGACATCACAGAAGGGAAAAGTAGAAAGGAGAGAAAAATAAATGTGAAATCCTAATTTAGTTCATAATCATTATATTCAGAGCTCATTTACAATACTACAAAAGAGCACAATACAGTATATACCCTTTAAAGCAATTGCTGAAGAAGTGTTGAGCAAACATTTGCAGATAAAGTAGCTGCTTAGAAATGCAAGCGATGCAGTAAATGAACACAGTGTTGGATAACAAACACATCTTGAAACAAAATAATACTAAATATGGAAGTCCTCATAAAGGAGCCCATATAAATCCCTGCAAATACAGCCTAAAATGATAGTGAGATAGTAATGTCATTATGTTTGATACCTCGGAGAACATTATGAAGGGCAACTCAATCATAACACAACAGGGGATAAGGCTTTGGCTCATTTCATTATTACTCTAATTTAGTTCAAGGAAACCCCACAGCAGACAGTCTGTGTGCAAAAGAGGTTAAAGCCATGAGCAATGATAACTGTTAATAACATATAACAACAACAACATTTAACAAGCACCATTTTATAATGTTATGAGCTTAAAACCAGAATAATGTCTCAGCCAAAAGAAGATAAAACAGAAACAGCAGACTTGGCCAGGTCTAAACCAGGTCTAAACCATAAACGACACAATCACGGACTAAATTAAATAAGACCTAAGGAGGGACCAAATCAGGTCTAAGGAATGACCAAAGTGACTATAAAGTAGGGCTAAACTAGATTAAATAGAGTGAGTCTAAACCAGGAATAAATAAGGTCTATGCTAGATCTAAATTTGGATTAAAACCACTATTGTAAAACAATTAGGCTAAGCAGTATAGACTGAACTGAGTATAATTTAAACTAAATCAAGACTTCCACCAGTGTCACATGAACCAATGCCAAAAACCTACCACAATGAACACAAAGCACTGACTGTGACACTATACTGTGTGAGAGCATTGTTATAGCCGAGTCTAAAAAAAACTTAAAATGGAGAAAATCATAACAAATCTCTCATTGTACAATCAGCCACTATAGCACGAGGGGGTTGAACACAATCACACAGTCCTTGAGCAGAAGTACAGGCAGGTATGGGGCTGTTACCTGGATAATGTGGTGGAGGAGCACACAGCAGCACGGCGCCCTGCCCCTCTTTGACATATACTGACTCCCTCTCCTCTGATGAGAAGAAATCAAGGTCTGGAAGAGATAGAAATCAAGAGGCTTTATGTCAAGAGCTACTCCAAAATCTCTTTTTTATTATAACATCACAGCTCATTTGGACATCTTGTAAGAGTATTTTATTCAATTATTTATCTAATCTTGTGGGTGATAGAGCTTATTCTAGTGACTGTGGGTCTTAGGTGGAGTACATCCTTTGTAATTAGTCGCAAGGCTGACACAGACAAACAACTATTCACTCGCTTTCATTTACTATGGACACTTTAGGGTCCCATATTCTCGTAATACATGCAAGGAAGCAGGGAGTATCCACTGTAACACTGAAAAGATCTGCCTGAAAATTGTACCCACAACCTGCCAGCTGAGAATCAGAGTGTTAACTGCTCAGTCATCTTGCACCAATTACTTTCCATTATCAAACTGTTTTTAAGATTGTATGATGTTTAATGCCTAATACCTATACTTTGAAATTGCATTAATGGTTTTAACAGTAAAGTGCTTGGACTTATATCATCTGTCCTTTCAAGACCATTTAAGATCTGTCCCAGCTGTCCTTTCCAATTTCAGCTCACTTAATATGCATGCAACGGGCGATTCCTCCATTACTGTGCTATAAATCTACATGATGGTATATATTGCAGACAGCGTGACAGGTTGCATATGGGGCACTTACATCCAAACTGGACTGAGACTGTGCGGCTGATGACCAAGCCATATTTGTTGGAGGCCAGACAGGAGTATCTTCCCACGTGTTTGCTTTTGGTGGGACTGCTGATGACCAGGTTTCCTCCCACTAAACTGTAATGGCTGTCTTGTGCATTTAGGTCAATTTCCTCGCTGTCAAACGTCCACCTGTGAAAAATTATGGACATTAGTTACAGTCAGTTTATAGTAGTTATTGTAATAAAAATAAAGATAATACAAACTAACTATTATTTGAGTAATGTATAAGTAATGTGTAAATTTAGTTACAAATCATTACTTGTTAAACACAGAAATATTTTCTTAATTATATTATTTTGACAACAATTAAGAAATGCAGTAGCAATTCTTTAAAAAATAAATAACTTGTTAATTTATCCTGCATGACAAAAGGCAAAATGAGCAAGAAAATGTTTTTGTTGTGTATAGTATATAAAATAAATGTATAAAATGCATGTTTAATCTTTACTTTTTACCTAAAAGCTTATCTGCCTCAAACATCTACACAGTACTATTGTTATTAATACTCATTTATTTTGTAAAAACGTGACTATAATTTCAAGTCTTATCTTCTCTGTTCAAAGGATATGACATGCGAATTTACAAAAACACTGCTTCATGCTTTTACACATCGGACTGAAGACTTGGACACTTGATACACAATGATAATTAATGTGTTGTTTTAAATCAACAGTTATTGCCTGCCTGGTATAAATCATCGTGCCACTGTATATAAAGCCTAGTTTAGATATGTAACATGTGGTTAGCCGTGGTCACAACTGATTTCTGTCCAGTGACGTGATAAGAGACTCTGACTGTGGGGAAGATGCAGAGCAACATCATTTACATATATTTACATGTAAATTGAAATGGATCGTCTAAAACATTTAATAAAGGCTGCAAAATAAGGCAGAAGGACGCTATGGCAGTTGGCAGAGGTTGTATATCTTATTTTCTCTGCAAGAACTAGGTTAGATTAGCCAAATTACATGCCTTTAGATGCTAAACAACATGGAGTGCACTGAGATAAGCAGTAATTACAATTCACTCATACTATATGTTTTGTTTGAAGTGCATATTACAGGTGGCCATGTTTTGTATTTCTTTACATGGTGTCACATCTGTGTTGACAGTTTTAGGACTATAATGCGGCAGTTTTTTTGTTAAAAAAAAGGTGAA
This sequence comes from Hypseleotris bucephala, assembly GCA_036025885.1. NCBI lineage: Eukaryota > Metazoa > Chordata > Actinopteri > Gobiiformes > Eleotridae > Hypseleotris > Hypseleotris bucephala. The sequence continues at coordinate 6,795 of JAVQKG010220784.1, forward strand.
ATATAGTTTACAAGATGCCATCCAAGAGTCCATCCATAATATTGTACAGTAAAATCTTGATGATATCCCTCCTGTGATGTCAAGGAAGTAATATTTTTCACACAAAAACATCTACAGCCAAACCAGTGATTTATAAGTTCAAATTTACTGTTACCATGTTTTAGTGAAATGTGTAGTCAAACTTGACATATGCACTTTAAAAACAGCAAAAATGTATGCAAAAAATAGCACTGTGTGGAGGTTTCTATATGAAACATGAACAACTTGCACTTAGTGTGTTTACAGAAAATAACTCTAAACCCATGCAGTGATTACTAATGACAGACACTTCACCTACACCTTTCAAGAATACGTATTTTTTACTCAGTCACTTTCCTTTTGTTACATTTTTGTCCTCTTTGTCGCTACTTTTTTAGACGTGTTGCTCCCATCAAGTTAAAGTTTTTTTTACAATATTGTTAAATATTTACACAACTGGTTTCAAATAAAATGTTTTTTTGGCGCATAGAAATTCAAACTAAAAACACTGCTACACAGTCAGATAATAGGCTCATAACCAAACCCATAGCAGGACAGTGGGAAAACAGGATACAGGGGAAATTGTCCGTGGGAGTCAATGAGGCCAATAAGGGTGATATAAACATATGTTACTTGTATGTGGCAGGTGGGTGTGCTCTGGCGCGGCAGCTCATGGTGATTTTAGCTTCGGGCGACTCCTCGGGATAGATAGTGTCCACCGGCTGCTCCTCAAACACAGGCCCGTAACCCGCGGCCTCATCTGCTGACAACAAACAAATGACATGAAGAAGAAAATCACAGACTAATGGGTTTTTGAGGTTGTGTTTGTAACTGGCAGATCCGGGGCCGCTGTGTCAAAAATACAGACAGCCTTGTTCACATATGACATAAATAGAGAGGTTGAGAAAATATCACTGACTTGACTGTGAAGATGTGTTGGTTTGCTTTGTTGTCAGTTAAAAGAAAAGTTAATGTTAAAGCTTAGTAAATGAGCAGTTATGTTTTAAATAATGCATGACTAATTGTTAACTAATGCTTATGAGTGCCCGTTATTCTAAAGTGTGAACATAAAAGGATTTGGGTTAAATTTTTTGGGGTTAAATTTTAGGTAAAACTCCCACATACAACAAAATGAAAAAGCTTAAGCTATAAAGAGTGCTATTACTGTTTAATTCTTGAGTTAAAACCATATTTCATGAAACATGGCCATAATTGTTTTGTTATGCTAGTGGCCAGATTCTCTATCAACAAAATGAACCAACATCCAGCTGCTCTAATTTTACCTTGAACTAATTTCATCCTCACACTCGTGCATAGTCTCTTTTAGGCATTGATACAGTGTAATGAATACAAATCACACTAATTATGACAGTGCCGTTCTAGCTCAGGTGCCAAAACAATAACACATTCATCTACTGCCAGTGAGTGCAATGCTGTCAAGGGAAAATACAAAAGCTTCTATCCTGATGTAGCTTAATACTATGGCATTTCATTCATGTGTCACTTTCAGGCAAATCCGTGGAGAGTAAAAATGCATTTCTGGGCTCAGTCTGTCACTTAAAACATCATCACACACACATTCATATTCTTCAGTTTTTTTCCTGTTATATGGGTTTGGGGGAATATAGTCTGTCTCAGAATCTAAGATAAACATTTATTCTTACAGTCATTCACTAGGGACAATATAGAGTCACCAATTCCCCTACCATATGCCTGTTATTTGGGTGGTAAGAGGGAGCCACTTGGATAGAACCGACAATAAAATGGAGAGTACATGCAGACTCCACCAAGAGAGAATGTGTGCTGTATCGTCACAATTAATCTCAATTACTCAATCAAACAGTCAGACGACACCAGCAAAAATCATGAATAAGACATAAAGACAATGCCAGCCTATGAATAAGCAATGAGCAAAAAAGTCCCAAAATGCTCATTATTCCAATAGATCAGGCAAGACTACAAATCTGAAACATGTGAAATTGTGAGGCCATGTTATCCCAGTTCTGTTCTATCTAAGATCCAGAGGAAAGCCTAGTTGACACCTCCACAGTGAAAAAGCAAGGTGTTTTAGACAGTAATATCCTGGCTCCATTCAGCACCTATAACTAGGTCCACATAGGTGCTTAGGATTCACTCATGCTGAAAATGTCATATCGACCAGCATTGCACAAACTTTAGAAACCTGAGCCAAACCAGAGCAAGGGGATTAATCCATGCTATTCTCAAACAGCATACAAGATCATTTGAACAAAAGCAAAGAGATCTACGAGGGAAGAATAATTATAACAGTGTAATGTAAATGTAAATGTGCCAATAGAGACTGAAAGTGCTCATAACAAGTGAATGTGGTTAATAATTGAAAGAGTTTAATCATAATAAGGTTTGTATTGCGCTGTGAAATGGAGTAACTTAGATTTTGTGCAATTAACAGGAATTGTGGTTTGAGGTATGTCTTTGATGAGGCTGTGCATGCTGCTTCACTGAGTCTCTTTATAAAACAGTGAGCTAAATGACAAGTTGAAATGCATGATTGCTTATGAGTAAGAATAGAGGCAATACTAAAGCATTCTCCATCTGGACTCAAACTGATATTTTAGTTCAGGGTGAAAGCTATGGTTTAGGTATCTAGCCTGGAATCCCAGCCCCATCTACTGGTTTTAAAAAAGGCGGGGGTCTGGACCTCACTCATAGTCATTCGGACCAATCAGGATCCGTTTACAAGCAGCAGCAGTGTGTTTTTGTTGTTACAAACTTTTCCAAAGTCACATTCTTGTTAACAAGAAGCTGTGTGCAGTGCATGTACGTATGTGTGGCTTTTTAGCATCATGCCTGATTTCTGATTGACTGAAACTAAATGCAGGCCAATAGGTATCAGCACCAATATGGCAAAAATGTTGTCTTGTACATATAAATAAGGCCATCAGTGTACGTTTATAGAGCCACTAAAATATACAGCTGTAATGTTTTATGTCACAATGGTAATAACTCCAGTATTGCTCAAATCATCAACATTAAGCAGACAAAAAGGACTGGCCACACAAAGCTATCAGGCTTCAATGGAGACTAAAGATCTTCACTAAATCAAATTACATTGTTGTATCACTGTAAACAGGTTGTAAATATTGTCTGCCGTTACTTTTAAGAATGAAATTCACTCCATTACCGTCTCACATTCATGAAAACAGGCCCCTTCATGCACCAGGACAGTGAACCAGGAGGCACCAATTAAGATGTTAGGAGACAGGATGTTCTCCCACTCACACTCCAATAAGCAGCCCCACACAGCTGCCTGACAGTGATGCAAATCCCAAGGACTCTGAATTACTGCCGTCGGAGAGAGAATTAAACATAGTCTGAATGGGGTTTGTGGAGCAGATGAGAGGCATATTAACTGTGAAACAACATCCCGAGAATAAGGGAAGAAAAAAGGATACAAAATACTAAAAGAGAATTACTAGAACTTCTATCATGGACTTAAATGGAAGCTTGTAACCTATTTATACAGTATAGAGCCTCTGTGTCTCAGACAAGTGTTAAAGGGAATATATTACACCTTTTTAAGTGTTTGCTTTTGTAGACCTCTTGATTCATATTTCACATTGTAAAGCTTAAAATGCAGTAATTGTTGAAAATGTCATATTTCTAGGAGCCTTTCTATCTACTGACAGAAAAGAAACTACAGCCAATGCAAATAAATGGAAAGTAATTTAAGTGGGAATAAAGTTTTGTCAGCTTTTTTCAGCAGAAAGACAGTGCTCGACATACAAGACATCTCAAACATGTAATTGAAACAAAATACAACTCATTACAATATCGAAAAGTCAGAAAAAATGAAGTTAGTTTAATTAGTACAATATTTCCCTTTTAACTTGTAGCCTGATTATACAGGACAGGGCCAGTGTGCAAGCCTGAGACAAGTGTTTAAACATGTAAATATAAAAGATAAATGTATGATGAGCTGAAGGATCCTCTCTGTGTAAAGTGGGATGTGACAGATGGTAGCGGGAAGTGTTAAAGCAGGCCACATAAGGCCCACAGCCGGGAGACACTTAGGCCTGACTGCCTCGCTTCACTTCTCAGACTATCCATCTTCAGCGACTGTACGAGCTGCCGTGGACAACGCCTTTTAGATCGACCATCCTTCAAATACAAAAAGCCTACAGTACAAAGAGAGAGAAAGGGAGTGTGCTCTTTCCGGGACTGGCTTAAAGTGACCTTCTTGTGGTCAGACTTCATCATCAAACAGTCAGCAGGGAAAGACTGATTCAATTTAAAATACCACAATTGTTTTAGAAGTCTGTTATCCTTCCTAGAATCAGCAGTATAAACTATTTAAGACATAAACATTGATCTGATATGGGCAATGTCTATTCTGTCTGTTTCTGCCAAGCGTACTTACTACTACTTACTGTATTACTTTGTATTAGAGAAAAAATAACCACAATAGTACAGCATACCAGAAGTCATGTGACGGGAAAAATGGCTTTAAGACCTTCTAGAGGCTGTGTTATAAGTGTTTTTGTTTTAGAATACAGGGACACTTGTTTTCAACAAATCACACTTTTCCACTGGACAGGAGCACTTGTTTGATACATCGTTTATCGATCAAGATTTATGAGGAATAATGTGTAGGAGCGGATTCAAATTCACACTTTATTCATTGCTATTTTTCTTCTTTAGTTCAAACGGGAAAAAAGCCAATTCAGACTGTTGTTGCTGTTATTCTGATACCTCCTGGTTTGTGTGAGATTGTGATAGAGGGTGAAGAACGGGAGAGCACATCATTCAAACTATTTAAACTTAGAATTTGTTTTCTTTTTTCCTGCACAAAACCAGGTACTGGAACTTTATAGTAAATAACCAATCCACTGTAAAGTAATCCAAGGTAATTCTATGTAAGGATCAAATATGCTCTTCGAATATATGAATGTATAGTATGTAAATACAGACATAATCTCCACAAATCCCATATGTCCATAATCCTTTGATCCATTTAACTTTACAAATGGTAGGATATCTCTACATGTGGCTTATGTACAACATTCTGGACAGTTTATTAGGAAGAGCAATTTGCCTCCTGTTTTGTAGCTACTTAAACTTTAATAGTTTCGTCAAGGCAATAGTTTTAGTCACACATACTATTGAGGTTACATCAAGTTAAAACCAAGCATCATTAAAGCCTGCAGAAGATGAATGACTACACAATATGAATGAGGTGAACAGCAGAAGACTACTCCAGATGCCACTTTACTAGGAGCAAAGTCTGCCTAATAAAGTGGCCAGTAAGAGCACATTTATGGAGACATTTGTTTCCTGTAAGCAACAACATTAATGTGAAATAATTGTTATTCTTAAAGCCCTGAGCTACACAGAGATATGTGTATGGATGCTAGCAAATAGTCCCCTGGGAAAATTACCAACTCCTTCTTTTGAATTTAAGTTGCAAACAATATTCAATTATAAATTAATTCATCAGCTTTAATGCAAACACAATGACAGTGCTGACGCCAGTGCATGAACAGAGTAGTGCCAGCTGTTATAACTGGATGGTTTTTCAAAACGCCTGCTGCAAAATTATATATTGAAAATAACAATAGATTAGTTTTACAGCCCGCTCTCTCAATCCCAGTTTATGGCAAACATTTCTAGCCTGCTATTTAAAGAATGGCTGTCTAATCTTGTGTGGTAGAACCATTTAGTATTGACTGAATGAAACAAAACCACACTGGCTTCACGGCTGTGTCTTTTGAAAGGATTCTGCATTGCAACATCAAATTCCCATGTCCAATCTAAACCTACAAGGCAAAAATTAATATTGGAGTCTGTATGTATGTATGTATGTATGATGTATGTAGCCTATGTATGTATGTATATGTAGTACTGTATGTAGCCTATGTATTTACCTATGCACGCATGTATTCAACTGAAAAATAATATTGAAAAATGAACTTTGCATGTGACGCTTCATCATTGTTTATTCAGTAGCATCCATGTTTGACTATTATATCTTCTCTTAAAGAGACTCGACCAAAATGAAGGACATGACGCAGGTATGACCAATAAAGGTGACATGGGGTAAACAGCAAACAGACACAGCTAACTGACACTAACTGACACTAAAAAACAGAAATGAATTACTTCCCTCTCCATTGGTGGTACCGTGAAAATTGCAACATACTATTTTTATGGTACCACAAGATGTTCCCAACCAACAAATCAGCAAGCTTCCTTTTTCCAATTTACCCCTCGCTGACACTGCAATGCTTTTTTTTTACACACGCACTGGAACCAAACTGTGCCAAATCATAAACAAAAGTACATTTATGTGGATATAGTGAGATGTAGGTTTTTCATTTAAATATTTCACATGTTGTCAAAAAAAAGGGCCAAGTAAGACATTATTTGGCCATCGGTTAAAATTAATTTAATTTAAAAAATATATGTTGGTAATAATGATAATAATAATGGCTTACTGTATAGTACCTTTCAAGATACCTAAAGCACTTTACAATTCCATCCATCCACTATTCATTCTTTCAGTCTACATTCACACACTGATGGTGTTGAACTACTTCTGTGGACACAGCTGTCCTGTAGCATACCAACAGAGGCTTTTCTACCACTGTGCACCAACAGCCTCTCCGGGCCGGCAACCACCAAACACTAATCACACAACCACATTCATTCATAGTAAATGTGGTTAAAGTGTCTTGCCCAAGGGCACAGCGACAGTATACACTCAGGCAGGGATTTGAACTATAGCACCCGTCTTGTAGCAGGACGAGCCACAATGAAGAAAACATACTCAAAAGCATTTTTCACTCAAAGTAGCAGATGTTAACCATGTCATTTGTCATTATGGAAAGAGCAATACCAGAAATAGCAACAGTGAAGAGAATTGTGACCTCTGGAAATAAATTAATTATTCCTGCCCTTTTGTTAAAATAGAGGCCATCTGTTACTGCCTGTCACTTAGCAAACCAGAGCAGAGCTTTGGGCAGAGGCTTGGCAAATGAACCTGAATCAGATTTGATAGAGGTGGTGTTGATAGAGCTTTGTAATAAATGTTCTTAGTATGCTTTGTGGAGATTTGGAGATTAATTTTAAATTTTAAAAAAGAATAACAAATCACATGAATGGTCAAGTAGAGCTTACCTTTATAGAAATCCTCTCCTTGTGTCGAGGCACCTGCAATTTGAACAAATCCAGTCAGTTTATTTCTACTATTTTATTAAATGCACTGCTCTCTTTTTATTCATAAATTATCTTCACATTTTCCTCCAAAGAATAAACATTATCAAAAGGAGCACAACAGAGCCAAGTCAACTGAACCTTAGAAAGATTTAAGCCTTCTCAATGAAACAATCTTTTCACAGTCTAGTAACAACTGAGTCATTTTAACTGATGCTAATGTATTTATGTATTTTGTGTGAGAATAAACAATCATCATTTGTTGCTTCTGTCATTATGCCATTATCTATTTTTTTTTATTTATTTGAAATTATTCGAACTTTATGTACAAAAACCGAGTCTTATCTCCAAGTAAACTTCTGACAAAAGCAATAACCTTTCTTTTAAAAACTTTGACTTTTTCAATCTAATCCCGGGGGTTGTGTGTATTTTTGTGAATACGCAAATAACATTGAGAACCCACGAGAGCGGCTCAGGGAATAGAGGCTGGGATCGGGATGTAACTTTTCCGACAGGTCATTTTCGGGCCCGCTGTTTTCTGTCAACTTTGCTTTGTTTCCTGTACAGCCGAGCGAATGGAGGTGTCACAAAAAGCAATGAGACCTGCGACCCATGTGCCCTTAACTCCTGATGAGAAATCCATCTGCAGCAAACACACACCACTGTTACCTGTTTATTGATGTTGGTTTGAAAATAGCTATTGATTTTTTGTGTTATTCATTTTTGGTTTTAACCACACCTTAGACTCAAAATTGTTCAAGGCTTCATTCCCACCCACTGTCCATGTCTCCTTGTGCTAGGATGTGTTCTCACCCTTGTAATTTACTCTAATAGCACGCTGTCACTCCTGCTTCAACCAGAAATGATAGACAGGTTTTGACAAGTGATGGTTCTTGACAAATGAGATACATTTCATTATATTTGAGCCAAATTGATTTTTCTAGGAACTGAATATGTAAAATTAAGAAGCACTAAAAAAGAGCAGCTAAATGGACAAAACACTTTTCATAGCTGCTTCAGGAAAGCATTTTACTTCTGCTTCATTTGTTCCCATGATTACTTATTTAGGACTAGAAAGACTAAAACTATTTAAAAGTGTAGTCTGTAAATTTCCTAAATAAAAAACGTTAGGAAATTTAAAAAAAGGTGTAAAGTAGAAAATTTATCATAATTATTATTTTATGTTAGTCCTTCTCCTGGCCTTTATACAGCAACATCAAGTCAAAAGAGTTTGTGGAATATTTTGACCAATAGTAGTTAAGCTATACTTTACTTCAACTTCAAAGTTTTATTTGCCATTTGTAGAGCACAAAAAAAAAATTGTACACATACATAGGAATTGTAATAGATCATTTATAGTCCAACTGCACAAAAATATTTCTACAGATTTGCCATTTGTCTCACTGCTGCAGGGTAGAAGCTGTTGTAGAAACGTGTTGTGTGTGTAATGATACTGTCCGCCCTTGTGTGTCTCAGGCTGTAGGGTTTGTCTTTAGGCCTCAGTAGTGAGTGAG
>JAVQKG010220797.1:0-10072 GCA_036025885.1 Hypseleotris bucephala
GTCATGGTTTGGGGGCGGGGCCTCTTAATTACTCGTTAACAATATAAAGCCCCTTAGACATCACAGATTAAAGTCGCAGTTAGTGCCAAAACATTGTATAGGGGAAATTAGCTGTCCTGCCGTTGGTATGCACTCTCCGAGTGCTTTCTAGTTATTTTCTGCTTTTGTATTAATATGAAGACTGTCGCATTGTTACAGTGAAATGACAAAGCAGTAGCATAAATTAATTCACTGTATCACTCTTCAGCAATCTTGCCCAGATTAGCACATTGTCATATAACAGTACAATCTTTTGACACCAATAAACACATCTTACACAACAAGCAAAGATAAACAATTGTATAACTGCTTATCATTTTCTATAGGCCTATAACAACAAAATTGTGCAATTCTAAGTGGCTTGGATTTTTTTAAATAGTTGCTAGTGTACAAACAAATGTATGTAATCCCCTGATTTAGATTAATGTTCACTTTATTTGTAAGTAACTGCCTATCTCTAGCTTTATCATGTTTAGTGGTGCAATATACATTTTTATCTTATCAATCTTAATCTCTGGCTCAAACCTTCCATTCTTGCTTTACAGGCCTCTTTACAACTGCATTATACTTTATGTAACAGTCAGTTTCTGAAGCGAATGAAACGACCTAATCCATCCACTGACCTGTAGGTGACTTTGACCTCTGACCCCGGCTCATCCCTCTCCCAAATCAGGGCCACTTTGTCGGGACAGGCGTGCACATGGCGGTCCAGGCAGTTTACTATGACCACAAACAAACCACATAAACAAGCGTGAGTTTAATGATGCAAATCTAAAGTGTAGGGTGTGACTTTTATGAGACCACATCATAAAGTAAAGGCAAACGTGTTTCTGAATGGCAGAGGTGGTGGGATGAGTGGCCAACATTTCAAACAATTATTGTTTTTGGATTAAATTTTCAGGGAAGGTCAAAAATGACACAGGGAAGTGATTAGACTTTGGAACTGGTCCGTATCTACTACATCTAGACAACTAGTTTTTAAATGGTAATCTGTAAATATGATTTTAGCAAACAGGAGCAATATCACTGAGACTAACCCATAGCCTACACTGTATTGCCAGGATTAGTGAAAATGACTTTGGACTGCATAGATGGTCATTTAAATACTTCATAGGGTTATTCCTCACTTTAGTTTTGACAGCTACATCCAGGAACAAAATAAAATAGCCTATCAACTAACAAGTAAAACACATCTAAAGTACTGTATTGTCAATTGTTATAACGATAGTTATATAATGGTAAACTTGCAAGTTATAGCTCTAAATCAAGTCTGACCAAGGACTGGCCCCACGTTTAAGTATCAAGTCTCAAGATATCCTGAATCTTGGATGAGAAAATATTTTCCTTCTGTATTGACACAGATGTTGTGTCCAGGCCTTGTACACAAACCCTGTCACTGCTTCTGTTTGCCTTTAAACAGACACTGTGCTGACTAGTATCAAATGACCTGAGTATCTTATCAACTCATTAACTACCCATTTATTTGATAAACTAATTACAATGTTTTATAGCACCATAAAGCTTATTATTATTCAATTTTGAGTTGTCAGCCACAGCATCACAAGTGGTCTCCATAAAACCAAGTGGACTAGGACCAATGGAGCTATGTCCAATCAAAGAGAATGAAACAAAAGACAACGTTATGTGCTTTGAATAACAATGTTGCAAATGTAGCCAAGTTTGTGTCAGTGGTGAAGACAAGACCATTTTCTTTCTGTTTCTGCCCACAGCTCTTAGAAGTAAATTAAGAAGTAATATAAGTAGCAGTCACTAGTAGTCACCTATCACCCACTTCTGACAAATCACTTGATAATGTCTGCACTACCACTTACCAGACACATTGAGCTTTCCTCCCACAAACCACTTGACCTTGCCCCCCCTCAGGTCGCAGTCCTGCACCGTATTGAAAGCGCTGATCCAGGTAAGCCTGTTATTGGCCATGGCGGCCCAGAAGCGGTCATTCTGGGAGAGGGAGAACTCCTGCAGCGTGGCCCGGTCAGTAACTCCCTCAAAGCCCGCTGCTTCTGGCATAAACGCCGCTACGTTGTTACTCCAAGACGAAGCATGGTTCAAATGTCTATGTTTTAGCGCACGACTAAAAGAAGTAAGCAGGCGTCTTGACGTGCACCGCAGCCACATAGTGAAGTTAGTGAGAGTTTTGCCGAGTTATCCTCAATATATGATTTCCGCACCAGAAAAGCGCGGTATCACAGGCTGGAGAAAGCCTGAAGTAAAAGGAGAAAACCCCAACCGAAACTACAAAAGGGAGGAAGGGCAGAAGGGGGGTGATGCGTAAGGGCGGGTGCGCATTGAGCTAGTGCCAGCCCTGTTGTGCATGTCTTACTGGAAATTACAAGCATAGCTGCAGAAATTTGGGAATGCACGTAGGTTACATAATTGCACAACAACTTTTAGCATTGGTTAGCTATTTTCAGTTTCGTTTTCTCTTTTCCCTCATTTACAACAAGCGCTATGGTTTGGTTTCTTTGAGTCCACCATCACAAAGGCACCCCCCACTCTCTCTCCCCCATCCCAAAACTTCTCCAAAGCAGCTGATGTGGTAGGAAGGCCACGTGGTACAATTTGTTCCAGATAACATGTTTATTTGTCTGCTGTTACAAGAAGACAAAGACATTATTGAGTAAAATACATAGAGATAACATTGTACTAGCTTTATTTACATTATGTACAACAAATTGGCATTCTCTGTACAGTGGGAAGTATAGGTGATGAGGTCTGGAGGTAGCCTATCACATTTATTAGTGTTCAAAGATCAAGCACCTCGGAAACAATCAGGAAGTGAGTAAATTGCTCTGCTGTTATCAAATACATTGCTTTTCCATAGGTAGCTACAGTACTGTGCAAAAGATTTAGACAAGTGTTAAAGCTGTAGTCTGGAAGTTTGCTAAATAAAAAAAAAAAATTGACCTGACAATGTTCTGTGATGTCATAATGTGAAAGTCATAATTTTTATTTACTTTCATTTACTTTAGTTGCTTCCCTGTCATCTATAGCAACATCAAATCAGAGTTTATTGGTAAACACCTATATACTCTATGGTAAACACAATCTCCTGCCTAAAACATCTGCACGGTACTGTAATCTATTTAAAAACATGTGCATCTTCAAAATAACCAAGCAACCCAGTGTATATTTGACAGCACTTAAATGTCCTTATTCACTTGTCTTCCCATTTTCTGTCATTCCCTCCTCCATCGACTCATCCCCTTCTTCCTCTTTATGTGTTTTGTCCGTCACTGTGTAGAACATTTTGGCGCTGTGTTCTTGTGCCTTTGCCCGCAGAACTGCAATACTGTTTTCTCGGAGTTCCTCTTTAGTAATGTCTGATTTGCAGTCCTTAGTCCTCTTCTCCTCCTCTATTGTTTTGTCCTGTGTTTTGTCCTGTACTGGGGACGGTGGTGTGATGGTTGGCTTGGTTGGAGAATGTGTGCTGTCAACAGATTTCTTGTGCATACCTAAAGGGCAGGGAGATAAACATTAACCAGTTCTTTTTGTTTGTTTAACATTTTATAAGAGTCTATATAATGGCTCAAGTCTTTTGAAAGGCGCTTTACAACTGAGTCCATTATTCATTCACACCATAGTCACACAAACTGGTGGTAGCAAGTCACATGTGCCCCAGGGCAGAATGACAGAGATGTGGAAGCCAGACCGCACTAACTGCCACAACCACGACAATCATAGTTACACATTCAGGCAACGAGGGTCATGTGTTTTGCCCAAGGACACAACATCTATATGAACTGGTAGAACTGGGAATCGAACCACCACCTAGGGATGCACCAATATATGCGCCTAACATTGGTATCAGACGATATTTATAATTTTGACTGATACAGGTGTTAACCTGTTGTTCAGAAAAGCCAACTTTAGGTCTAATCTAACTTTAAGGTGCCAAAAATTAGTAGTAATAATATTTATGGATAAAAAAAAGATTTAAAGTAGTTATGTGGTGATTTCTTGGTTTCAAGAAACAATCTACAAAAACAATAACTATACTATAATAATACTTTAACAATATTGGTAAAATTAATGATTGAAATATCTGTATCGACAAAGAAATTTCATATCTCTGCATCCTACGACCTACTCTTCCTTCTGACCCATTGCCGGTCTGTTTTATTACCACAGACGTTGTGCAATAAGTGATTACTCATATTATTATTAGACAATAGTACATTGCACTGATTGCGGTCTATAAGATGTTGTCACTCTGTTAGCTCCAGTCTTTTGACACCCGTGTGACTACAGAGTGACTGTACTGTTAAAGGGACACTGACTCGAACAGCCTAATTGATTCATACAAATCAATTGACACATGGCAGAATGAAGATTTAGCCTAATCTGTCCTGATGAAGTGGGATTATCACACTATTGACTGCCACCTTTCATTGACTGGGTCACACTTTCATTGGCTTCTAACTGATCTCACTTTTACTGTGCAGAAAGTACATCCAAGACATAATATAGGCCACTGTATATGAAGATAAGGAATGCTAACTTGTTCCAACACAGTACTGCTCCAAGCAAGTTAGTAAACCAGACCTGCTAATGCACCTGTGTGACATATTTCAAATTAAGTTAGATGTCATTATCTAGTCACAAGGGCTCATAAGTCGGTGTACTCTTTGTGCCACTCCCAAGCCCAGATAAATTGAAATTATTATGCAAATGCACGCTAGTGGACAGATAAATTGATGTGACAATGATGGGGAAAAGTTGTAAGGAAAGAAGTACAGTATTTTTGAATAAAGTAAAAATGATAAAATATTTACCTAATAGCCACGGAGCGTATGAATCTGTGATGCCCTCCTTGGCTGATTTGAGGATGGACTCTGGCAGTGGGATTGAGTGACGGACCATAGCACCGTATAATCCATACTCCGCCATCACACTACTGCGGCCCCAGCACTTCTCACGCTTCCTCCACTTGGCCCGACGATTCTGAAACCACACCTAAACAAACAATACATACATGAAATTAGACTGAAAATATCAAAGTGTGAGAAGATAACAGATTAGATTAGATTTTTGAATTTGGTCTGACTCAGTGCTGGTTGTGACTGTCTGACCACACTGCTGTGACCTTTGAGAACAAGAGCTGCAATGACATCTACTGGAGGCTTTGCAGAACTCAATAGTCAACACTTAAGAATTAGAAGCTTTTTTCGTCTCGTCTGATCAGTGAAGTAGTAGTAATCAGTATGTATTCATGGTACTGGACATCTACTTATTTATATTGAAAGTGTATTTGGCCTATCCTTCCAGTAGGGCAATGTCCAAGGTCAGTGTTGTTTGTTGAGACATCAGGGGTTGAAAATATCGTAAGCTATTTTGGCATTTAAACTATGCTACCTCTATTTTACCTGATTTGGAGGGAATGAACTATACCAAATGTCATTACTTTAGTTTTTAATTTGTAAATAACTAAGATGTACATAAAAAAAATAAAGACTATATTTTTAATCATTGTGTATTGCATGAAAATCTGAAATATTAAACATAGCTTAAATGTGGTTTTATTGTTGCAAAAACAATGTTTCTATTGCGAAAAAAAGTTGTTATGGTATCAGAAAGTTTAGTTTACACCAGTGAATTTCATTAAGGGCCCTTCAACATTAGTGTGCATGTATGTGTGTGAACATGTGCTGGTGTGTGGATCCTAAATTGATTTGCCAGACCTTGTAACAGCCTCGCCAGCTCCTGAATATGGATGAGCAACACAGGAAAAATGAGCATCCTAAAATGGCGGATGAGATTGTCGGGATTGGTGCAGAATTAAAAGCCATCAAGCCTGCTCCTGGAAAGCTATTGAGCATCTGATGATAACCTCCATCTCATAAAACGATGGGCCTCAGATGAGCAATCATGTTTTGTGACAGCGGCAGCGTGAGTGAGAGGCGACCCCCGGGGCGAACAGGCTGATTGAAAAATAAGTTAATTTCCAAAGCTGATCGATGAGAGACAGGCGCCGAAATACCACGGGAAATTACAGGGCCCGGACCAGCGCTAATTCATTCTGTACTTATCATATCAGTAAGGCCTGTGGCTCAGAGGTGAGAGGGTCGTCTCAATTAACTAATTACACACACAACCTGCTGTGTGCTGCGTATGTGAGAGGCAGACTTACTGTAGTCCAAACTGTGGCCATAGGAAGGACTGTGCTGGAATTTGACACAGTCCAAGCCTATTTTATAAGGGCTAATTTTTCAGTTTAATGCTACAAACCAAAAAGAACACCCTACCAACAATTTGAATAGGCCTATATGACATCTGCTATTGTGAACAAGAAGACATCCTTACAAATTTTGTATTTTTAGTCTTGTAAAAAGTCTTGCTCCAGATATATTAAAAATCCTTTTGTTTTTGTAATTATTATTTTGTGCACATTATTATTATACATTCAACTGTGTTTTGTTTTTTGTTTTTGCTTACATATTATTTGTTACTCTAGTTTCTTTAAACAAAAACTTATATTCTAAAATATCTTACAATAACAATTTAGTTTTTAAATAGCCTACTTTTACTTTTTAGTTTTCAGATATTTGGCCTATAATGCATTAAATCTTTTGTGTTCTTGCGTGTTGTTTCTAACAAATACCACAAAATAAATGAAATGACACTTAATTACTACTTAAAAGAAAAATTGTTGAATCTTTGTTATCATTGCTCTAATCCTTCAGTTACATGTTGCAGATGTGAGTCGTACCTGGATGCGGTCCTCTGGCAGCTCTGTCTTCATCGACAGCATCTCCCGAGCGTAGACGTCTGGATAGTGGGCTTCATTGAAGGCTTTCTCCAGTTCCTCCAGCTGGTACGAGGTGAAGATGGTTCTGCACATGGGTACACATATTAGGATCAAGCTTTGTAGCCTCTTCATGATTATCTTTGGATTTGATTTGTAAAAAACAAGCAGTGTTTTTATCACAAAAAAATAAAAAAAGATTTCTAAAACTAAGTTCAAAAATATATACTGTACAACCTCCAAATGGCAAATGGAGCAGTCTAATAGGTCTAATTGTTGTGAAAAGGGCTGGTAACACTTAATGGGCCAATATATATTTATCTTTAGTTGGAACATCAAAAACTTTAGCATTATTATTATTATTACTATAATTTATTCAAATCTGTGCTTGGTTTTACCTGTGGCGTCTTTTCTTCCGTTTCTTGCTTTGACTCAGCGACGATTTGCCGAATTTCTGTTCGCCAGAAATGCTCATGTCATCAGAATCTAAACACACAGAGCACCGGCGTTATAAATAAGGTTTGTAAAAAGGCATTTTATTGTAAAAGCTGCATTATAGCTGACTGTAGGTCGCATTAACAAAAACAATTTCACTTTTACGCATACACTTTGGCACATTTGTGCCACCTGGATTTTTTTTCTTTTTACTGTTGCTGCTATTTAACAAAAAAAAAAAAAAGAGAGAGAGAGAGAGTCGTGTTGGCAAAGGCCTATTATGGACGACGTTTTAATTTATTTAGAGTAAAACTGACCTGAGCTGGAGGAACGCGGGTCCAAGTGCGCATCCACGTGCGCGTCTCTGTGCAGCGGTGGCAGGTGAACGTGCTGTGCCTCGGACAGCGCCTCGAGGAAGGCGGGCTGACGGTAGAAGGACTGGATCGCTTCAGGCCCCAGCAGCAGCGGCCCGGGGCCCAGCGGCCCGCGCGCCGCCAGTGCGTGTACGCGGTGCGGAATCGCCTCGAGCGGTCGTCGTGGAATCACGGGTGGCTCCTTGTTAAGGCCCAGCAGCTCCTGAATCCCGAAGCCCGTGCGCCGCGGCGCTGCGGGACACTGCTTCCACGCGACAGGCTGCGGTCCCGCGTGCGCCATCCCGCTGAGAGACGAGCTCCTCTGATTGTTCTCGGAGTCCGACAGCACCGCTCCATCTTTCCCCGTCATCCTGACACAGTGTACAGTGAGAGAGGTCAGAGTTAGACCGGATTAAGACTGGACTGATTCTTGGTCCTGATCTGGTCCTGTGTCAGAGCTGGTCTCAGAGCGGCGCCTGCCTCTGGCTTTTATTCAACAGGCGTCAGGCGTCAGCCAATCACAGCCCAGAGGCGCACCAACTTCAGCAGCGATTATCATCAGCACCAATCTGTGTTTGTCCAAACCATAGAGATAATAAAAGAAACAAACGAGCAGAAAATCGACGATAAAACTTGATTTGACAAATCCTCAAAATGTAGCCTACATGGCATCACTTTCTTGTCTTGTTAAAGGGAGTGGGCATTGTTAATTAGACCACGGGCCTCACTGTCTGGTTGTACACTTTTACCGTTTTTGTAGGATTAGGGTCCCATCTCACACTGAGGAAAATTAATGAGATTAATAATGCCGGATTTAAGGACTAATCCGCCTGCTATATACCCATAGGCTACAGTTTGAGGTGCGCCCAGACGTTTCTAATTATGTTTTTACTGGACTATCACTTTTGACCAACTGCCTCTTATTATCTTTATTAGATCTCACACAGATTAAAATGTGATGTTTTATCCATTTTGTTAATCATCTTAATAAGTCACAGGACACATCACTCCAGCGCAGACACTTGTATCACTTGTAGTTCGTTACAGTTCTGATCGATGCGTTACTCTCCCATAGACCACACTGTGATTAGCATATTCTAATTAGGCTGCATGTTTTGTCTCGAAGCCTCGCTGCATCTGTTGAGTTATTAAGCTTCTTTATTATTATTCACATTATGTGGGGAGTACAATGTCCTACTTCTCTGTATTTAGGGCACTTTAGGGGCAATTAAGCACCAGACAAGTATTAGACGCGGGATAGTGTAAGTCTGGGGATTTGCATGTCCAGGTTTAGCCTATTTTGTTTGCCTTTAATTCAGAAGCTTATATGTTAATATGAGTTTAGATTTTATCCTTGTTTTGGATTTATATCAATCCCGTCTGCCCTTAACCTTAGATCTATAGTCTTACTGTTAATGCTTAATGATAGATTCTTGGTTAAAATTGAACAAAAAATGAAAGTGCACAAACACCAAGGGAAATCAAGTCTAGGACTCGTTTTGTCGCTAATTTAAAGTCACTTCATTTTAACAGCATGTTTTTTTCGATCATGACGCTCTCTAATCAGCCATTAATCAATTACTGTAGTGATAAAATCATTACTAAGGGATAATTTGGGGCACACTCTGGACATGGGGCGCGAGGGAAAGGGACAGTTGATGGAGATGAGAGGACGCGCACATACGGCCCTCTCATTGGGCCTTTTACGCACATGAATAGAGACGATAGATGAAGATAGGGCAGGAGTGGAGTGGGTCACAGCAGGTTTAAAGACGGAGCTCAGATAAGATCAAGACGTAAAGCGTGCCGCGTCACTCATTCAGCCTTTTGTTGTTTGCCGCACGCGTGCAACATCCATAAAAACATTAATGATGTTTTTCTCAGACGAGGATTTCCTGAAATATTCATTATGTGATTAAACGTGGCTTGGGGTAACAACGCTTTACAATAACAATAAGCTATTTTGGTAGGCTATATTAGCCTCCTTCCTCAAGGTTAGACCTGGTTAATCTATTAATCGTTTTATTATTTACAGCTGTCCATTCTGTTTTTTCTTTATTTGTCATTTGTTATTATAGATATATTCTATTTAAAATTAAAACATTCGGACATGTCAGGCTTTATGCATGAATGAAACATTTATGCTTTAATAGCTTTAATAAACCTCATTATGTGTTTAGTGACAAAGTACACACATTTTTTATTTTATGTGTAAGTTACTGATTTTTTTCTGGTCCAAAAATACAATTAGATGTTGAGTCCTAAGGTTTGGTCATAATAAATTATTACACAAGTCATTAGTGTAGCATGAAGAAATCAATAACATTTACCAATGTTGTCAAGCAATTAAGCATTAGGGGATAATGCATTGCACTTTTAATGTTACAAATTTCTTATGGGAATTATGAGATTTCAGATTAATCTGTAGTCATATAATAGTTTGATAAATACACTTGGTGTTTTGGTAGAACTCAGGTTT
>JAVQKG010220801.1:0-15158 GCA_036025885.1 Hypseleotris bucephala
CCTGGGAACGCCTCGGGGTTCCCCCTGAAGAGCTGGAGGAAGTGTCTGGGGAGAGGGAAGTCTGGGCGTCCCTGCTTAGACTGCTGCCTCCGCGACCCGGCCCCGGATAAGCGGAAGAAAAAAATGGATGGATGGAAGATAAATTCATATTTATAATGTGAATATAAATTCATAAGCATCAACACAGCAAATATGCAGTAAAGGCTATTTTAAAACCTTTTAGCTGTAAACATATTTATTAACCAGTTACAAAGTATTTTAATTAACTGCACTTTGTACTTTTTCTGAAGGAGCTGCAAAGAGTCCATCTTGCTGACTGTGGTCCAGCCGTATCCGGTAAGTTCTTCTTCTGTGAATGAAGTGCATTCTTACTGTTTGGGTGTTTGGATCAGATTCTTTTGTTGACTGTGCAAAGACAACTCATTAATCACACCATATGTCTATGTTGGCACCATCATAGTAACGCCAAATCTGAAAGTAAGTGTTTGGCGAACATCAAAAAGAGGGAGATTGCAGTCTTGACTCCAAGTGTGTTGATCCACGTGAACTTGCTGATTCAACATTTACAAGAGAACCAGATGGTGGCGGTGCACATTGCCAGGAGCATATATTTGGCTTTTGTTTACAGTCCGCATAAAAGTCAGAACAAATAGGGTTACGCTTGAATTCCCTCCAAAAATAGGCTGCACCAAACAAAAAAGATAAGCCCATGATGTTTTAGGCAATATTGTTTTAAATGTGATTTTTAATTAAGATTCAGGCTACACAATAAACTGCAAATTTATCACTTTATTGAAAAATCTGCATATATTAACATAAATTATGTGAAATTCAATCTATTGCAATAATGTTATGGTCTTCATTTTGACAGAAATCAAAATAGACATCTGAAGCCTTAAATCAAATTATGTCATGACTATAGAGATTTTTAAAGAATTAAATAATACTATATTTAGACTTTGTTCAGTTTGTAGTGCATTTTGATTTAACCCCTAGTTTTTACCAGTCAGACTTGAGCTGTGTATTTCATAAATCTTCATAAAATTTACAACCTAATGTTCTCCAAATAATGCTAATAATATCAGAATTGCAATATTTAATATAGTATGTATTGTAGTTAGTAAATATTGCATGTTATTCTAATATGGTGTTGTCCTAATTCAGATTGATAGCTTTAAAACATGGTCCCCTATGAATCTCAAAACATCAGGTGTAGTATTCCATAACGTTTTGAGGAGCTCTTCTGAACCAGCCTGTAATTACTTCCATTTGCCATGTGTTTCTGTGCAGCCTCAATGACAGCACCAGTAAGAGTGCCCTCCCTCTTATATCTGCACTCATAGCCACCTTAATTGCATCAGTGCAGAGTGAAGAAGGAGCTTGCTATGTTTCAAGTGGGGAACACGCCTTTGAAAAAAGAAACATGAATCTTCTCTCTGTGACGGTATTGTCTTTTCATAAAACCTCTATTCTTTTTCCTGTCAAAAAGTCACCCAAATCGGCGTTCATCAGTGCAGCCAAGAAGGCCAAGTTAAAATCGAATCCAGTCAAAGTGCGCTTCGCCGAAGAGGTCATCATCAATGGACAGGTGCCGGTAAGAAGATTTTTTCTATATCAAGCGTTTCTCGGCAGACCTGAACTTGTAAGGGGAAGAGATGTCAGATTATCAGAAATACATCTCATCAAATGTCCATCAAACCAGGAAATTGTCTGTCAAGCAAGGAGAGATATTGAAGAAAAGTGAGGATGCTATCACAAGAACTAGCCAAGTGTAGGTTAGAAAACAGCACAAACTGTCTATACATTACGAGGCTATATGGTGTACTATACGAGCAACTGTTTATTATTCTTTCTCTCACCTCAGGAAACGGTGAAGGACAACTCTCTTCTTTTTATGCCAAATGTGCTGAAAGTGTATCTGGAGAATGGGCAGACTAAATCATTTAAATTTGACAGCAACACATCCATTAAGGTAAGCCCAAGTGCCAAGCATGAGGCTGACTTACGTAATGCTTATGTTTAATTTTTTATAAACTTCACATCATCTTGAACACGTTTTTCATTTTAATCTATGTGACTTATGTAAACAGAAGAAGACATTTGGAATAGAAAACTGAATAGTTATATTGTTGTCTGAAATTGTGCACTATTACTTCTTTTGAAAGGATGTCATCTTGACCCTACAAGAAAAGCTATCTATAAAAAGCATTGAGCACTTCTCTCTAATGCTGGAGCAAAGAGCAGAAGGGTCGGCAAGCAAACTCATGCTCCTCCACGAGCAGGAGATGTTAACTCAGGTAAGAATGAACAAAAAAAATATTTTTAACTCCAAAAAAATAGAGGTGGGTAGAGTAGCCAATGATTTTACTCAAGTAAGATTAGAGTTACAAAATAATATTACTCACATAAAATAAAAGCAAATAACTACTCAAATAGAGTAAAAAGTATTGTAATATATATGTATAATTTCTCAAATAAAGGAACAAGAAGCAAAATGTCCACATCATTTCAAATTTTTTATAAAATAAAGCTATTCTTGCACACGAAGGCAGGTAAAAGTACCTTTTCAATGTTTTACTAAAGTATGAGTAAAGTTAC
This sequence comes from Hypseleotris bucephala, assembly GCA_036025885.1. Lineage (NCBI taxonomy): Eukaryota > Metazoa > Chordata > Actinopteri > Gobiiformes > Eleotridae > Hypseleotris > Hypseleotris bucephala. The sequence goes on from JAVQKG010220801.1 coordinate 2,599, forward strand.
TTCAAAGTAAAACGTTTTGTGCAGTAAAGCTTCTGTTAGAAGTTTTCAATTAATATAGCTTATTACTACCAACCTCTGGAAATAAAACATGTTAATCTTATTATCGAAGTGACCAGAATATAAGCTACAATGTAAAGCAGTGATTTATAAAGGTGTTTGTATAGATGCATGGCAGATGGGGACAGTGATTGATGGCTTTCTATTTATCTCATTTATGTGCTCAAGGTGACGCAGAGGCCAGGTTCGCACAAAATGAAGTGCTTTTTCCGCATCACGTTTGTCCCAAAGGACCCAGTGGAGCTGCTAAGAAGAGATGCTGTAGCGTTTGAGTACCTCTATGTGCAGGTTAATATCTAAGAACATGACCATTCATTTAACAATGAGTAAAGTATGCTCACTGGTCACTTAAAGTTACAGTACCTGATTTTGTGCAGGAGAAAAAAAGTCTGTACGTTTGCGCTCCCCTTTCCCTTTCCTTTCCTTCTCAACCCTCCATCATGGTCTCACACAAACCAGGAAGAATATTAATCAGTGGCTGGGCTTTTTTTTTCTTTGAACAAAAAAATTAAATAATCAACCTGTGAAGCGTGTGAATGGTTAAAAAACAAGTGTCCCTGCTCTATAACAAAAAACGTTTCAGGGTCTCATTTTTTTCTCAGATGACTTCTGGCATGTTATATGATTGACTGTATAATTATTATTGCTCAAATACAAAGTAAAAAATATCAGATACTGCAGCTTTTATGTGGTAGACTTTGTATCTAATGAAGTGGCACCTTAAGTGGTCTTCTGCTGCTGTAGCCTACCTACTTCATGTTTATCTTGTGTATCTTCTTCAAACCTTGATGTAGCAAGTCATTATATGAAGTAATGATGCTTTTCCATTCTCTCATATGGCCACAAACCTAGATCAACTGCTATTCACTGCATATTCTCTCTTTTTCAAACCTTAAACTCGAAACATACTTAACCATCTTTATTCTTCATTCTGATGATTCCTCTGAGCTTGAAAACTTGACCAAATCTATTGAATTTCTGTGCACGTTATACGCTCTAGGTATGTAGTCAACTAAAATCATGCCCAGCAGAACGATTAATCAACTAAAACAGAATTGTGAATGGAAGAGGCTTGTAAGGATGTAAGAACACAAACCAGTTACGTAAAAACAAAACATAGTAAGAAGAGTTGACAGAGAAATCTATTTAAACCAAAAAAAATACCTAAAAGCACTGCTGTTATTGTAAATAAAATAAAAAGCAATAGCAATCAAGTAAAAAAAGGAGTATTCTAGGTTTATTAATGCAAAGTGAATGCAACTAATTGATCAATTTTAGTCGTCTAAGACCTCAGTGAGCGATTAATCAACCAAGCAACTAAAGCCTGTCAGTCCTGATAGGCTCTTCAGCTATTTGAGCTCACAATCAGGGAAACAGGTCTACCTAATAAAGTGGCCAATGAGTAATTGTGTATTAAATGACCTATACTACAGTGTTTGCTGTTATTGTTTTTGCTCCTAAGAAATGTGCCATCTAACCTCTCCCTGTCTGACTACTCTAGAGCTGTAATGACGTGGTATTGGAGAGATTCGGGTCAGAGCTGAAATATGACACTGCCCTCCGACTGGCCGCGCTGCAGATGTATATTCTAAATATCAATACCAAGCAGTCCCAGAAAGTTTCACTCAAGTACATCGAGTAAGTATACGGGGTTTCACGTTGCATCATGCTATAGGGTACATAACTCCAAATCTATAAGAAGCCATTTTGTTTTGTTCTCTTCAGAGGATGCAAAAAGTGTTACATAAATATTTCTGCCACAAAGATTCACCTCATGCTGTATAATGAGCAATTTGAACATTGTCATTTAATCAGTGCCACACCTCTGGCCAAACTAAATTGATTGCAGTGGAAGAATTATGACTTGAATTATGACATGAGTGATTGAGCCGCGCTGTGTAATGTTTATGGATGATGTCTCCATAGGAAGGAGTGGGGTCTGGGATTGTTTCTGCCTCCTGCTGTGCTTTCAAGCATGAAAGAGAAAAACATCAAAAAAGCCCTCACTCACATCCTCAAAACCAACCAGAACCTGGTGCCTCCTGGTAAAAAGGTATCACGTCTTTTATTTATTTTAGTCACAAGTTATGTGACACACTAGAACATTTTATAGCCAAGACTAATTTGCAATGAGTGTCACTGAATGGTCTAACAATGCAACATAACTGTGCTGAAGACTTTAATCAAGCTGCTCAGATGGCAACAATTATAGTTCAGCATATACATTCAATTCAATTCAAGTATATGTTTCCTGATAGAACTTGTAATGACTCTAGACTACCCCCTAGTGGAGGACATTATTTGTTTGTTTTTAGATATATGATGGTGGCTCTTCAAAGGATGTGCATATCATATTGTAGGGATATCATTGTGGCTACATAGATTCATTACTTGTTCTCTTTTTATTCCAGCTGACTGCCTTGCAAGCAAAAGTACATTATCTCAAATATCTCAGTGACCTGAGACTTTATGGAGGGCGGGTTTTTAAGTCTACACTTGTTGTAAGTGAGAACATTCATCAGTATTTTATAGCATATTAATTATGGTAAAAATAATACTTTTGTTGCCATTGACAGCAAGGTGAAAAGCACACAGAAGTGACTTTGCTGGTCGGACCCAAATATGGCATTAGTCATGTGATCAACACTAAGACAAACCTGGTTGCATTGTTGGCAGATTTCAGCCACGTCAACCGCATTGAGATGTACACAGAGGATGAGAGGAGAGTCAGAGTGGAACTGCATGTTCTGGATGTAAAGGTCAGAAACTGATGCATTTTTATACAATGTGAATACAGCTAGTGTCTTAATATTCAAAAAAGTGTGTCAGCAGTCATTACTACCTCATTCTGCAGTCCATTTATTTTGTTCCTATTGTGATTTGCTTATCTGTGTGTTTCACAGCCCATCACTCTCTTAATGGAGTCTGTGGATGCAATGAATCTGGCCTGTTTGACGGCTGGCTACTACAGATTACTGGTGGACTCTCGCCGCTCCATCTTCAATGTGGCCAAAAACACAGACACTATGGAGAAAAGTATGTCAAGTATGAATTATAGTAAGCAGTGAGTGAGTGTATTGTGACACTGACATTTTTGGTTCCTCCTTGCAGGTCATGCTGTGCGAGTAAAGCAGAACTACCAGTCCATAGAGTGTACCTACAGCACACCTCATAAAGGATGTGAAGACAGAAGCAACCAGAGGTATAGCCAAGAGTACATGGACCAGGAGTGTGAATACCTCGATCATGCTAGATGTGATGGCCAGCCAGTCTACGTCACTGAGATCCACCAGCCTCAGCACACCATGCACACGGTGGAGAGAGCCGAGTATTGCCGAATCCCTTGCACCCAAACTTACCTCAATGTTCCAAGGTCCAAACCCCAGGATTCTTCCAGAAGTGCAAAAGTCTCCTTCATATTTGGAGACCCGCCTTTAGACACTGTACACCCCCAAAACCTGGGCTACCAGAGACTTATGGAGGAGAACCCAGAGATACTTGACAATCACAGCCCTGTGTACAGACGCCTGGAGGAGGACTATAAGATGATGGATGCCATAGAAGATGGAGACGGATATCAATATTCCACAAAAATCTTTGGTCCGACTGAGTGCATCGAAGAGCCGCTGCTGCATGACATCTGCTACGCCGAGACCACGGACGACGCAGAGGACGAGGATGACATCAGCTGTGAGGAGGACATGGTGATGAGTGACATTGACAAACCCATGCTGCTTTCACTGTCAGGGTCCAGTGATGACATCATAGACCTGACCTCCCTCCCTCCCCCACCAGAGGGCAATGGCGAGGAGGACAATGATGTACTGCTTCATTCGCTCAACATGGCCATTGCTGCCCCACCCCCAGGCTTTAGGGACAGCTCAGATGAAGAGGAACACCCAGGCTCAGGGACCCGGGCCCCAGGCAGTGACATCCCAGTCTCCCTTATAGACTCAGTACCCACACACGGAGCAGGGGCCCAGGGGCCGCCTCTGGACGATGCTGTGGTTTCCACCTTACAGGCGCTGGAGGCCCTGGCTGCCTCTGAAGAACAGAGTCCTGCTCAGTCCGAGAGCAGCACAGGTTCTCCTTATACTATTGTAACATTCATCCATTAACATACATCTGTTACAGCCATTCACGTTTATTCATTTTTTTTTCAATAAAGACCTTTTTGTTCAGTTTCCATTTGTGTCTTTTGGTTTCATTTATGCAGTTAAACAGCTGTGCTTACCATCATGCCTTTGTAGTATAAGTGTGTTTATTATTTTTTAATTCCCCCACCCCCCTAAATTTGATGCCTGTGTTTTCATGTGACCATTTCATTTTGCAGATTCTAAATGTACCTTTAATATGCCTTCCTTTTACAAGCTTTAGGGAAACCTTTCTGTGTAGTTTTTTTCCAATATCTCAAAATAATGTTGTGTATATACCATAACACGCAGAAAGATTATTTACAGGACAACGTAATAGTTAATAATTGTCAAGGTGAAGGCATCTTTAGGGTCATAACTGTCACATCCTCAAGGACACCCATCTATCCACCCATGTCATCATTCATTTGATTCTGTCACATTTGAGATTGTTAACCTGCTGTCTGTCTTTCTGTGGCACACAGGTGTCGAAATATCTCGGGCATTTAGTCCAGAGTCATCCGATTCAGGCAATGAGACAAACTCATCTGAGATGACAGAGAGCTCAGAGCAGACCTCCGCTCAGAGGCACTCGGATAGCCACCTGAGGATGCACTTAGCTGTGACAGAGGGGTACCATGGTGGGCACGAGGACAAGACTGACGCCTCTTCAGCCTGTGACAGTGGAGCTGGAGCCAGGCATGAACACGACGAGGACAAATCAGCTGCTGTTGCCTCTTCACAGATTTTCCACTCAGATGGTGGTGAGATGGAGCCAGAGACTATGGAAATCAAATCAGTGAGCGAATACTTTACTAAGATGCACATGGGGCCAGTGATGAGCCGGCAGAGAGGGAAGCAGCGAGATTTAGAGTCTAGAGATACCTGCCAATCCCCGGAGGTGCCCCATCCAACGTCCCAGAACTCACCCCGCGAAGAAACCCCTCATTTAGTTGGGAAGTATCACGCTTTCACTGTGAGAGATTCCTATTACATGAACCAGCTCGACCTGGGCCGAACCCACTTAAAAGACAAGTATCAAAAATGGCAACGGGCGCCTGCAAACAAAATGGCAGAGAATCTCACTCCAGATTGTGGGACTGACTCACACTCTTCCCACGCTGACAGAGTGACAATAAAAGGAGACAAACAAGACTTGGTTGAAAGAAGCCAGCAATTAAATGTCCACTCGCCATCCAAAGGGTCAGCTCCAGCAGAAAGTCCCATCTCTCAAGAGAATGAGAAAAACAAGACACAATCATCGGAGCAAGAGGTGACTCGGTTGTATGACTATCATGTGAATAAGCGCATGTCATCATTGCAGAGCGAGGGTATTCATTCTCTGCAAAGCTCGCAATGTTCTTCTATAGATGCAGGATGTAGCACAGGGAGCAGCCGTTGTGTCACTCCCATGGATTCACCGCTTTGCACCACAGAAAATGTCCATGTGTTGTCTGAGTCCTCACTCAAAGGCCTGGGCTATGGGGCGGGGGAGGAGAAGAACTACCCCGGTCCGTTTAAGGCTGGACATCCCATGGACCCCACTCTGCTGAGGAAAATCCACGCAGCCACAAGTGCTGAGCCAGGGTTTTCCATTACACGGGACGGCACACACAGAATGCCCAAAATAAAAGAAACCACAGGTAAAGCCTAACAAATAAAACTATTTAAAAAAAATATATATATATATATATAATCTGACAAGTATATATCTATAATTCAAAAAATATGAAGTGGCTACATGTGCATAAGGGGTGGTTGGTAAATGAAAGTTTAAATGATAATTATTTCCTCTGAACTGGATGTTTTGTGGGACATTTCTTCGGGCCTATAGCAGTTTCAATTCCACTTAAAAAGGACTTATTATTTCTCTAATAGGCAGTGAAATATACAGTATGCATGCTTTAAATAGCCATCCACCCGCTCATCATGGGTCTTTATAGATTTCAATATCAGTAATCATGCTGCTGCTATGTGTTCCTTTAATTATTTCAAGGAAAGTCAAGGAACATGTCTAATGCGTCAAATCTAACAAATTTTAGATTTGATGCATTAGACATGTTCTACTTTCCGAAAAGAAGGGATTGAAAAACAACAGTGCTGAACTGAAATTTATTGTGTTTTTGATGTTATGTCAGGAAGATGCTTAACAGTATCTGTGTTCTCCTACTACCCCTAGTGTAGCTTGCACACAGCTGAAGAAGGTTGAAGAGGAGTCATCTTTAGCTCTCTGTACTGAGACCACCACCACAGCCATGTCACCATCATCATTAAGTAGCACAGAGCACATGGGGCTAACAGCGGCCAGCCCCGAGCCTGAGTCACATGCCACGGCCTTCCCTTTGACCGGATGTACATGTGACCATAAAGCAAGCAGCCTCTGGAGACCACGCAGGGTTCGGACGCTCAGGAGGAGCTGGAGCACCATGCTGCCAGGCACCAGGAGCTTCGAAGCACTGTATGAGAAGACCAAAGCCACACTGACAGGGAGGAGTGGTGGTCAAGCTGAAGATCCTCTAAAAGTCCAGAGGTCTGACAAAGCATTTCCCAAGAGCTGGTCACAAGGTTCAGTCGCCTCCATTTCTTCAGGTAAAAAGCTGTTGAGAGGAGCCTCTCTTCTGTTGCCACAGATGGACACGAGTATGCTGAGGTGTCATGGACCGCTTAGTCACTGCTTTTTAAGGAGAAAGATGAACACTCATGATGAAGCCGACTTACATATTGAGCAGGGACAAGCGGATGCTGCTATGAATGACATGAGCCTCAAAGCAAGGCTAGCCTGCGTAAATTCTATGAAGGGAAAAACATACAGCCTTCACACAGGGTTTGCACTGGCACGGAAGGATGCCTTAGATATGTCCGCTTTGCTGCGTGCCAGTGTAGGCCACTCAGGTGAGGCAGGTGAGAGCCCCGAGGTGAACGAGAGCGACACAGAGACGCTCTCACAGCTGCTCTTGATGCAGGCCAAAGTGTTGAACAGCGCATGTAGTCGAATGGCAGAGGAGTATGGCAGCCCGGAGGAGTTACTGCTCACCCTCACACACAGTTTCCACACCCTGTGCTGTGTGAGCCAGGCCTGTATGTCCCTAGTGGACACTCTGAGCAGTGAGACACAGCGGCGGGAGCTGGTGGCCAAGGTAGATGAGGTGGTCATGAACTACGTGAGTCTGTTGAAAGCTGCAGAGGCGGCTTCAGGACGAGCACCGAGCGACCAAAGTGTGAACGCACTGACACATCACACAGCCACCATGTCCGCTGTTCTCAACGCACTAACTCACTCACTGAACACACAGCTCCACAAATGAACTGTTGTAATTCTAATTATTAAGTTTAAAGCCATAACATAAGAGAGAACCAATGTGAACTGCTGTGAAAAATTATTGCCTTGTGTATACAGTATTTTACTATATAAAGTAAAAATAAATTATATCAATCATCAAAGTTTTAAATAAGCTCTATAAGGCCCCAGAAACACATGATCCTCACCTCTGAAGTATATTATCAGATTATATCAAATGATTATTTTAATTATGTATTAATTCTATTAAATGTTAATGTAGATTATTAAGCATAAGAACCTTGTTTATAAATTGTAAAATATTAAGTTGGGGAAAACCCTACACTTTATCAAGCTACTGACAAATCATTGCACAGGTTATGTTCAAATAAAAAGAATATATATGTTTTGTTCTTTCTTTTTTTTGCTGGAGTCAATCTAATTTATTGCAATTTTTAGAATATTTTTCTGTTATTTTTGTCAACATCATTAAAAAACTTTTAAACTGTGTTTGCACAGCTTCTGTGTATTTTTTCTACTGGACTTGTGCATAAAATGCCTTTCTGAGCTGCCTGTTTTCAGAGCTGCAAACCCTTAAAAGTCAATTATTCATACAGAAAAGTTGTTTGACCTGTGTTTAGTTTTAGAACTCTGATCAATAATTCATGATTTCACTGTTTTAGCCCGAGTTGAGAGCTGGTAATGTGTCTGCACTAATGATGGCCATGGCCTTTTTTTAGTTGCAGCTCAGAAGTGTTTGGTTTTCAGTGCTAAAATGAACATGCTGCCAGATGCTTACAAAGTGAAGTCTCTATAATAATATCACAGATGTTTACAGGCTAGTCAGCCATGTTGCCACAAAGAAGTCACAAATTAAACATGTGCATTGTGCCAAAATGTTTGGATATAGCATTGAATTGGTAAGAAATAAAAAAAAAATGTAGTTTCACTTTCCCCCACAATTTTATAAGAAAAGAAAGTGGTACCCAATGTGTGAAATCTCTATCTGGTGCTCCACTAATTAGCATCAATACATAGTCTAAAATGTTTAAAAGTAAAGGGTAAAGGCCTTATATTCTATTTTAAGTTAGAATCATGAGAAAGCAGAAATCTAAATGGTTGATCAGAAAAAGACAATATTCAGAGCATGTCCATATGCCGTGAGACAAAAGGGAAGTGGTCCTTGTTAATAATATTTTAAAACAGCTGTTACTTTCACCTGTTTGACACTCCATAGACCTGAACCACAGTCTTACAATGCTTTGAGGACTACAGTCTACAGGACGACACAATTTATCATCAGCTTTTTTATCAAAATGTTCTTGCATCTGGTGAGTATGAATACTTCGCTATAAGTTTAATATAGAAATGTACTGCTTATGACAAACTTAATCCTGCATTAGCCTATTGTAGCTATCTTACAGAATACATATGTGAACCTACTGTGTTTTGTTTAGATATTTGTTTCACTGCTGGCCCTGTGGTGTTACCTCCCCATGTCATCATCCAAAGTAATCTATCCTAAAACCTTGAAATGTGACGTTATGGACAACACCAACAGCAGTGAAGTAACAGTGGACTGCACAGAGAGGAAACTCATATTTATTCCATTGGGCATTCCCCGAGAGACTACCAACCTAACACTTACCATCAATCACATCCATACTCTTAACTCCTCCTCCTTCCACGGCCTGGACAACCTGACGGAGATTGACATGAGATGCAACTGCGTGCCTATCAAAATTGGCCCCAAGAATAACATTTGCAGTAAGAGTGTAGCAATAGAAAATAATACCTTCTCAGGCCTTGTGAACCTCAAAGCGCTATATCTTGACGGCAATCAGCTTGAGGAAATACCCAAGGACCTGCCGCCAAACCTGTCCCTTCTCAGCTTGGAAGTAAACCGCATTTATAAAATATATAGAGTCAATTTAACTAATATAAATAATGTTGAGACGCTGTATCTTGGCCAAAACTGCTACTTCCGTAACCCATGCAACAATTCGTATTACATTGAAGAAGGTGCTTTTTCTCAGCTTGACAAATTGACGTTGTTATCTTTAAAGTCGAACAATCTATCCTTTATACCAAATAAGTTACCCGCAAGCCTTAAGGAACTTTATCTCTACAACAATAATATCAGAAAAGTCACAGATGAGGATTTCAAAAACTTAACCAACCTTGAAATTCTAGACATTAGCGGTAACTGTCCACGCTGTTATAATGCACCCTTTCCTTGCACCCCGTGCCCGAATAATTCTCCACTAGAAATCCACCTAAACGCTTTTAAAATGCTGACAAAACTTACAATACTCCGTCTCCATAGTAACTCTTTGATCTCTGTTGCCAAGGAATGGTTCGCTAACACAACAGAGCTACGTGTGTTGGACCTTTCATCAAACTTTTTATCAAAGGCCATAGGTGTCGCAAAGTTTCCACGTTTTCTCAGCAAACTGGAGGAACTGGACCTTTCATTTAACTACGAGCTACAGAGATATCCGCAGATGCTGACTCTGAGCAGGGAATTCTCTAAACTTACATCCCTAAAAACTCTCAGAATAAGGGGCTTTGTTTTCCAGCAGCTTAAGTCTGAAAGCATTGCACCTTTAAAAAAATTATCAAACTTAGAAGTTGTAGATCTGGGCACAAATTTTATCAAAATTACAAATCTGAGCATTCTTATGGAATTGAAAAGTTTTAAAATAATCAATCTGGCTGACAATAAAATCTCCTCCCCTTCTGATGACCAAGAGGATGCAGTTGGTTTGTCAGTGGGCGGGTCAGAAGGCTGGTCTCCTATGTCATATGCTGCTGAATATGAAAGCACAGAAGTGAGGGAGATCCATTATTTTAGGTTTGATGAGTATGCGCGCAGCTGCAAACACAAAGACAAAGAACTTGGAACTGTCACCTCTCTGATCGACAAGAAGTGCAGCCAGTTCGGCAAGAGCCTGGATGTGAGCAGGAACAACATTTTCTTCTTGCATTCACGTTTTCTAAATCTCGGAGACCTGAGGTGTCTTAACTTGTCAAGTAACTTGATGAGCCAGAGTCTAAACGGCTCTGAATTTTCAAATCTGGCTAATTTACAATACCTCGACTTCTCCTCAAACCGCCTCGACCTGCTCTACTCCACTGCCTTCCAAGAGCTCCAAAATCTGGTCATTTTAGATATAAGTAACAATAATCATTATTTTGAATCTGAAGGCTTGACACACATGCTTAATTTTACCAAAAATCTAAAGAAATTGAATACCCTGTTTATGAACAACAATAAGATTTCTACTTCGACAAACACCGAGTTGGAAAGTGAATCTTTGGTGCGGTTAGAATTCAGATATAACCGTTTAGACATGATGTGGCGAGACGGCGACCCCAGATATTTTAATTATTTCAAGAAATTAGCCAATCTCAAAGTCCTGGATATCTCCCATAACAACCTCAACTCGCTGCCTACTGAGGTGTTTGGCGGCCTGCCTGACAAACTGTCAGAGCTCTACCTGAAAGGAAACCAACTCAACTCCTTTAATTGGAGGCAGCTAGAACTTCTGCATTCTCTGCAGGTTTTAGATCTGAGTGGGAACAGCTTAACCACAGTCCCACGTGTCCTGTCAAACTTTAGCAGCTCCCTCAAGAAGCTCATTTTACACAAGAACAAGATTGTAAGACTTTCTGTAGATTTTCTTAAAGACGCTTACAATCTGAAACACCTAGATCTTAGTTTTAACGCTATAGAGTACATTGAAGAATCGAGCTTTCCCGATGACGTAGTGAATAAGATGCACATGCTGCTTTTGCATGGGAACAAATTCACCTGCACGTGCAATGCTACTTGGTTTATCAAGTGGCTCAACAGGACAATGGTGACTATTCCCAAACTGAGTACAGAAGTCACATGCGCACTTCCTGAGACTCAAAGGGATAACCCGGTCATTTCAGTCAACCTGTTACCATGCCAGCACAGTTACCTGTCCATTATCCTCTATACTCTGATGACTTCATTTGCCCTATGCTTCATTACCCTTCCCATCTCCAGCCACCTCTTCCTGTGGGACGTCTGGTACATCTACCACTTCTGCCGGGCCAAACTCAAAGGCTACCGGCGTCTCACCACTCCTAGCTCCTTGTACGATGCTTTTGTAATTTACGACAAAAACGATGCGGCCGTGTGCGAGTGGGTGATGAAGGAAATGTGTGTTCACTTAGAGAAGTGTGGGGATCGGAGATTGAACCTCTGCCTGGAAGACCGTGACTGGATTCCCGGCTGTCCGCTCATCGATAACCTGTCCCAAAGCATCCACAAGAGCAAGAGGACAGTGTTTATTCTCACCAACAAGTATATAAAAAGTGGAAACTTCAAAACGGCATTCTACATGGCTAATCAACGACTCATGGATGAAGAGGATGATGTTATAATACTGATCTTTTTGGAGAAAGTGGCCTGTAATTCCAAATACTTGAGATTAAGGAAGAGGCTGTATAGTAGGTCTGTGCTGGAGTGGCCGAGAAATCCTCAGGCGCAGCCATATTTCTGGTTTAGTCTGAGAACTGTGCTGGCAACAGAAAGTCACAAACAATACAATAATCTGTTTAAAGAGACACTGTAAAAAAAAAAGCATTTAAAGTAAGAGTTAACTTTCATGTGATTCTTGTTGTACAGTGTGCATGTAAATAAATGTATTTGAGAATATATATTTTATTTGTCTTAGTAAACATATGTTTCTCATTACAAAACTGACTGATTATTTTGCATTACAGTACATTTCTTTGTCTGTGGCATGTTGTGAAACTGAACATAGAGACCTATAAACTGAAATGTGGAAGTGAGACAGGGTGTACTTCTTCAAATCATATGCCACTTCTGCCCTAGGTGTCTCCCTAATGTGTGTTTAGACTAATGTTGCTGTAAAACAGAGCCAGGGCATCACTTGTTTTAAGGCTGGTCAGTATGATGGACAAACAATGAGAATGACACACACAATGGTGAGTTTTTATGTATTTTAAAAGTATTTTTAAAATGCTTTAAATAGAATACAGGGTAGCATTTTTACCTAATTCCCATAAGGAAAATAACAAATATAAAATATATACTT
>JAVQKG010220813.1:0-11800 GCA_036025885.1 Hypseleotris bucephala
ACTTCGTCCTTAAACAAGTCCTGACCATCCCTGAAAGCTTCATCCTAATCCGTGCAGTAGTTTTTGAGTTATCTTGATCACAGACACGCACGCGGACACGCATGCACGCGGACACGCACGCACACACGCCAACGCCGGCGATCACATAACCTCCTGGCGTCGGTAATAAATTAATAATATAGTGCCCAGACCTGGACTATGAAATTTATTGTCATTTGTAAGTGATCTATTGATGAAGGCACAAAAACCTAATATCGGAGAATGTTCATTTGTCCTTTACTAACAACATGTGGAGTTTGTATCTTTGGCTCCAACTCACAATAAGTCCTTGATACAGACAGCACGTTTTTTCTATTTCCTAATACTGATTTTTGGTAGAAATGTTATCAAACATTTGTCTAAAAGATCTTTAGACTAAAAAAGTCTAAAGAAAACAACAATTTGAAGAAGCGTTCCACAAACTCAGCATTGGTTATTGGCATTTTAGTGGAATACGTGGAAATTGTTGCAGATCAACTTCACTGAAAAAGTATTTTTGTCTGGCCAGGCAGGCTCATCTTTAAATGTCCAGTTAGACAGGTTAAACCATTAGATGATTTAAAAAGAATGAGAGTTAGTGTGTAGCAAATGCAGCACTAGATTGTAACAGCAGTTGATGAATGCATGTGGGAATATGCTCAAGGTTTGCAATTCCATAAAGTCTTAATCTGAAAGTGTATTTTTTTTTGCTATCTATTTTTACCATTTGGCTGCTCCAGATTTTTAATGAATACTACTGCTCAAATGCAGACTAACTTGGCACAACAGTTCAAAAGATGGGTCTGATGAATTTTATGGAATATATGAAACTAAATAATTGGGTTATGTGCTCATTTCTGGAGTGGAAGCATTTTAGGGATAATTGAAAAACTATATTTTATGTATTCTTATTAGTGTTGTGGGTCACTGGAGCCTATCGTGGAAAATATGTTTAGTAGGGGTGCAACTTGGACAAAAGCTAGTTAGTTGCAGGGCTGACACAAAGGCATGACAAGTAGTTGGTTAGTTCTCCTAACACTTGCATGTCTTTGAATGGTAAAAGAGAAAACCCATAGTAACACAGGGAGAACATACAGAACTTGTGTACCATTTTTACCTGGTTGAAAAATGAGAGCTATAAAGGAAAGACTGATGAAGCATTTTTAGTGTATTCATAATTCATATACATATTGACAGGTTTCTAATACAGCATGGTTCTGATGGTGTAACTGTCTTCTTTCAGTTTTTTTTACAAGAATAACAATAAAAAATGATAAAGACAACACCATGTACGACTCGCTTTGTATTTTTTTTATGGCAATGCTTCTTTTGAATGGATCAGGATCAGTCCCACTCCTCGCCACGTAAGCACATGTTTAAGGTCGTATCCTCTTCCAAAATGTCCAAGTGCTGACTCGTTTAGTCCAATAACGTCCTATTTCGAACGTTTGTGCGCTCAATAATACACTATCAATAAGTCCACCATAATCCCATAAACGTGGTCAAAGATGGCAGCTGTTTTATAAGCTGTCCTTTTCTTTGCCAACAACTGAAAAATAACGTTGTTGTTCGTTGTATTTTTTTGCGAATACTATCTGTACCGTAAAAATCCAGATGATGAAAAATAAGAACACTTTTTCAGAAAGACCAAAATGGACTCCACATATCAGCATTTTTTTTTGTACACGCACTCACCTCTCATTCATACACATGGACTTTTGAAAGGCAACAGATGTCCATTCTGCAAGGCATTATAAAGTCTTTGTGGCAAAAACTCGACCCTGACGTTCCCCCACACTCCTCTTCCTCTCCAGGAATGAAATAAAAGAGAATTGCAAATGATCAATATAAAATTTAGATACATCCATTTCATCTTGATAAGTAAATACTGACGAGGATACATAAAATTATAATGAGAACTAAAATAAATGTCCTAATATAAGATAATACTCATCTTTACTTCACTGTCTTTTTCCAGGTGTAACAACAACTCCCTATACATAAAGAGGATATCTGAAAGCAAAGTTAAATGACAAAACAGATGGTAATAATAATAATGATAAACAAGAGCTTAACACTTGGGCATATCATTCAAAATTAAAGCCTACAGATAAAAGGTTTGTATCCGTTACAAAAATGTCACTTTGATCCACTTCCATTGTTGTACTTTTTTCCCATTTCTCTTTGTTGCATGTCCGTGATACAGCTTGTAAAAATGGTTTTGTGGTTTGCTGTCCTAGAGGTGAAAGATGCAGATTCCACTTGAGAAATTGTACATTCCCTTTTGATGTTCTTCTTCTGTGCACCAGTTGGATGTTTTATTCTGGGGCAGCTTCATACACAGGTCACTGGTCACACATCTGCAGGCCAAACCAATCTAGAGAGGACAAACGATAACAGTGGATAAGTAATTCATCAAGACTGTAATTTCTTCCTGTATTTAAATTACTCAAACTATTAGAATTTCACAAATTTTAAAATTCACAAATCCAATTGCATTATGGGCAAGTTGTGTATTTGTTCGAACAATACATAAAAAAGAAGCATAGTGTATATCATATTTGTCAATAAACTGATATAAAAATACAACTGGCATTATTTCTCTTGACGACACACAGCACCTATCAGCACTCAGCTGTGGCACTGCGTAAAGCAACAGAAGAAAAGGCTAAATGTGGTTTCCATGAGGACAGGCTGAGCTGAACGTGAGCGGGAGGGAGTGGGACAAATACATTGAGAAATACAGGCTCTGAGGTGAGCTGAGAAGCAGCACGATTGCTGCGTGAAATTAAATTGGAATGTCTAAAGAGAAAAGGCACAAACAGCCCCAGGCCCAGAAATTACAGTCCATTTAGCCAAGGACCACTAATGAGAAAGCAGCCTCCCACCAAACAATGAAACAGATGAACATTTATCAGAGCTGATCGAACCTATTCACTGTGTGCTGCTGTAGCAAAACAGCAGCAAATGAAAAGCTCACACCCACTGTTTGCCTGCAGTTCATAATTTTTGAAGACGTCTTTGAATCATTTTTAGCAGTAGATTTGTATTCAGCTGAACCTATGAATAAAAATAGTTACAATAAAAAAAAAAAACTACTCATACACTGTTCCACTACTGTCTGCCTCCCTCCAGAAAAATAACCACACACCTACAGTATATTAAACAGTGAGCTTGTGTTGAACGTAACCATTGGATACAGGTTGTTTTCAAAAACATAAATACATAAATAACCCACTGCTATAGACCCTGAACTTGTGCTAGTATTTCTGTTTGTGGTTTACATTGCGAACTTTACTGTTGGACACATATTCTGTTGAAGATATAAACTTTGGCCCAATTCCAACAGCACCGTTCATAGTGAGAGTGGTGAGGAGGCTGGTGAGACTTTGTTTACCAACATTTCTTGCATAATGCCTCTGACTCAAATCTACTAAGCTACAGTATCTACTACTAGACAAACTATTAGTCTGCCTCTCAGTGTATTTATATATGGTATCCTGTTACTCAATACTTAATATCAATTACATCAAAGCTATATATGATAAACACTTTGTATGTTTGTTCTCATCAGAGGGATTAGAAATGTAAACATGCACCTATACAATTCAATATTGTATTATAAAATGTATTGTGCATGCTGCCTAGTGACTGAACAATAATGGCACTTCTGTTTGGGGTGAACTTACAGCTCCCAGGCTGCAGCTGGTGATCCTCCTCTCTGCTTCTTTCAGCCTCTCTCTGACTGCTCCAGGTACACAGACTTGACTGGCCGGATACTCTGGGTAAACTGCACAAGAAACAAATGAGTCATAAAATTTCCAATAAGGAGTTAAAGGAGGGATAGTGTCTTTTTTACTGAATCACTGAAAAAAAGAAACCAACCTCTCTTTCTTTACCTTGTGCTTCGGACATCGCAATGAAAAATTATCTTCATTCAGAGAGCAGTCTGAATGTGGAAGAGAAATGTCAGTGTGGTATAATGAAATGTTAGTTTTTAAACAAACATGATGAACTTTTAACTCACCTGCTTCAATAGCACACAGGTAGTGGTAGCGGAGAGGACAGCCTTTACTGTGGCAGCCCAGGGTTGAACCAACCATCTCACAGTATGAACAGCACTGAGCAAAAAACAAACAAAGTCACCAAAAGACCACTCAACAAGATTTAGATGACAAGAGGTCAACAGTAAACTCACAGTTTCTCTGGCACCATCTAGTGCTTCCTGCAGGCCGTACAGTCTACCATTGACAAGGTACACCCCACTGGTCCAAACTATGCATACTTCATGCACCCAAAGCTCCTCTGGGTCCATTGGCATCTGGGGAAGTTGGGCAAGCTGGGCCAGGGGTCCGAGAGAGTCTAAGGCGGGCGGTGGGGGCTGGAAGGGCAGGGAGGCCTTGCTGTTAGAAGGGACCATCCTGGGGGAGTCCTCAGTGGACTTGTGCCGTCTTTTGAAGCGAGGGTGGGAAGTAAGTTTTCTGTGTTGAGGGCGCTGCTGAGCCTCCTCTGCCTGCTTCTGTTGGAGCTCAGTCTCGAGATCTGGCTCTCTTTTGAGCTCAGGAATAGGCATCATATCCACTAGATTCATGTCCCAGCTCAAATGGGACGCTTTACTAGTGCTGGAGGAGAGGAAGGGAGCAGTGTTACTGAATCTCCCAGTTATGTGCATTATTTCCTCCCGTGGAGCGTGAACTGCGCGGCTGAGATAGGAGTCAAGACAGAGCGGGTAGTCATTGTAGTCAGAGGGCCTGGCATACGGAGCATTATTTGACTGTGTGTCTGGGATAGTGCTGAGAGCATTGGAGCTTGTTTCTGAGTTTGGTCCTGTTTTGTTTGCTCCAGCGGGGGTCTGACACTGTCTGACCTGTGGCTGATTCTTGGGGAGTTTTGAAACATATTCGGGGGGATAGAAAGGGCCGTAGAGATCTCCCAGGTTTTTGTAGTTTGCCCATTTCTGACAGAGGCAGCAGAGCAGGCGGCCAGAGTGATTGGTCTCTGTAATCACAGGGCCTGAAACAACATAACCGGATGAAGGAAGTGCTTTTCCCGACTGAAGAGTAGTTTCCACCTCATCTGTCTCTCTTTTCTCTGATTCTCTGTCTCTGCGAGATAACTGAGAAGAAAGAGCTGAGGTCAGGAGAGAATCAATTCCACTACCGCTGGCCTTCCCTCCGACTGCACTTCGCTCTCCTTTCATCTTGTCCTCTTCTGCATTTATTATACTGCACACTGCTCCAATCTCTGGGATCTTTTTCTCAACGTGTATGTGTGGAACAAACACCCCCTTTCTGTTTGGATCCAAAAACGCTCTGTTAGTGAGACCCCTTGCAGCACTTGAAGGTATTTCAAGGTCGTCTTTGGCCAGTGATGGTGGTGGTGGTAGTGGGGCTGCCGCTCCTCTCCTTCTCCTCCGCTGCTTTCCTGTTGCTTCAAAAGGCTCATCTTCATCCTTCACACCTCTGCGTCTCCTCCGCACGGGTTTGACCTCAATCTCTGGCTGTGTGTCTTCGCTCTCTACATCCACTTTGGCTACCTGTGTTAGAATAGGAGGAGTCAGTGGACAGGAGCTGGTGTTTTTGTTTTCCAACAGAGAGGGGGCTGCAGAGTCAGGCGGGGTGCTGGTGCCCGGTGCTGGGGTTGTGGATGAAGGTGGAGGTGCAGTGGGCAAAGCTGGTGCAGCATTCGGAGCGGCCGCTTGAGGTTGAGATGGTGTCTGAGACTGGCCTTGGTTTTGAGCTCGTTTCTGTTTATTCACGCTCCCCACAGGCCGGCCTTTCTTTTTGCCAGATGGGAAATAGCCTTTAGGCACCAAGCTGTCTGATAATTTTGAGTCCTGTGGCGACAGACTGGACCTAGCAGAGGACATCTGATGTTGTCTGTTCAGCATGTGTCCTTGTGGCGGGGTGGTTCCATAGTAGTCACTGCCAGGGTAGTCGTCAAACCCCATGCCAGACTCCTGAAGTTTCTGCCGGAGGAGGTTAGCAGCAGACTGCTCTCCTCGCCTGGTTTCGAGCTGTTGGTAAGTATTGGTGAAGTGCTGGATGTCTGAAAGGGCAGAAGAAGATGGTGGAGAACCCTGGACAGGCCTGGGCAGAGGAGGCGGGGGTGGTAAAGGTCCAAGCAATGTGAAATCCTCCTTGTCATCAGATGCTGACGCAGGTATTCCAAAATCAAAGTCTTTTTGTTTGACAGTTTGTGACGTCTGTCTGGGGGTACATGGATAGGCAGAAGGGGGCAACGGCCCTGCTTCATCAACTCCATGGAAAGGAATCATGTCATTTAATGAATGACTTTCATCCATAAAACTATCTTCTCCTGAACCCCTGGAGAAATCTTGGTCCTGTGAATCATTAAACTGTTGTATTTCTGAGTGAGGAAAGCTAGAGTAATGATTTGACTCATCATCAGTATGGCCTGCTGGCTTTTTAATATTTGGTGTAATTTTCTGCACTATTGCCTCTAGTTTTAACCCTCGTCCCTTTCTAGGAGGCAAACCTTTACTATTTGATGGTGACAATGCTTGTGAATAGGAATTGGGCAGAGGTGAAGACAGCCTGGGACATGAAATTTCAGAACTAGAAGAGTCATCCTCATTGTGGTGACTTGTCTCTGAGTGAGTGCCAGGGGAGTGATGAGCGATGGCGGCCTTTTGCTGGGGCGCGTCCTGTAGTTGTCTTTTCGCAGGAATAGGTGAGATAAAAGAGCGAACACGTCGTCTCAACATGAGTGGATTTGTGTCTCCAGTACCACCAATTTTAGTTTGACGCTGTATCTGTGGTGGAGAGGAGAGCATGTCGGCTGGAGGCTTAGCTGAACTGACCGGAGGATTCGGGCAGGGATTTTTTGATTCCTCTTTTGCTCCTCTTGAAGCTTCTGGTTCTGCAGCATTGAAGACGGGAGTAATATGTGGAGGGACAGAGTTGTGTGAGGCTACAGGTGGGGGAGGGGGAGCTAGAGGAGGGGGCTGAGTTCTGTAGAAGGGCTCTCCTTCTCTCCCAGAGTGCGCTGCTTCCCACATTTTCATATCATAATAAGCACTTTGATGATGAACTGATGATCGGTCACTAGTGATATCAGTTTGCGACATCACTCTCTGTCTCTGCTCTGATTGGCTCACTCTTTGTCTGCCTGGAGATGAACCTGGCTGCAACATGAGTTCCTTAGTATTCCTGTTTATAGCTTTGAGCCAGTCATTCATGTCATGAGGTGGATGAAGTTGGCCTCGGGGGTGAGGGGGGTACATCTGCAGTTTATTGGCAGATTGAGTCTGGGGCGAGAGATTATGAAAGGGATGGTGTGGAGGAAAATGAGGGCTGCTGCGTGGCAATATTCCCTCTCTTGTGTCCCCATATAGGTGTCCATGAAAAGTGCGTGCATTTCCAGTTGATAAATCCATCCCACGCATATAGGATTGGTGTCTTGATGGTGAAGATAAAGGATTAGTGCTCATACTATGAGGGGACATGGGGTTAACATCCACATTGCCTCTTCTGTACAGCTCTGCATTAAGAACAGCTGAATGGACAGACTTTAAGTGATACTCCATATCACGGTCATCAGCACTCCTGCCACTGTGGTGAAGAGTTGGAAAATTTCCGGCATCTGTACCGGCCTCTTTTGAAGCAGCTTCAATATTTGCAACTTGTTTCTCTCCACCGTCTTTTTTACTCAGATCATTGGCTGCTGCTGGAGAGGAAAATGGCTGTTGAATTACAGAGGCTCCAGTCTGACTTTTCTCCCGGTCTCTGTCACTTTCCCTGTCCCTCTCTGGTGTGCTGCGTCTGTTTGGCGACATATCACAGATGACAGATCGCCGCCCTGATGGGGCTAATGTGGGACCTGATAGTTTCTGAGTCTCACTTTGACCAGTGAGGGGCTCTGGCTCCTGCAAAAGGAGCTCCTGCACAGCCGAGGAGTGAGCGGAGACATTAGAGAGTGCTTTTCTCTGAGGCAGAGAGAAGTCAGCCAAGTTTATATGTTTTGGTGGGGGCAGTTGAGCTTCTGCAGCTTGTGGTAAAGTACTTTGGGACACACCCACTTCAGCTTTTTCTGTATTTTGTGAAAATTTAGTACTGGACACTTCTAACTTTACAGAGGACTGGGGCTCTGCAGCAAAATCATTTACATTTCTCTGGTTTGGATGTGGGGGCTTTCCAGAGCTGCCCATTTGAGCTGAATGAGCCTCGGTTACTCCACTAAGCAATCGCATACTTTCAGTAATACCATATGGGTGTCTGTTCTGAAGCTGATGTTGGAGATATGCTTGTTCTGGTCTGCTATAGCGTCTGTCTAAATTGTAACCTTGAAGTACCTCCTGCAAGAGACTTGGAAATTGCTGCATTTGTGAGTTATCTTCTTGACCTTTCGGAGCGGGCCCTCGTCCTCTCTTCACTACAGGCTCTGCCAAAGATTCTTTTGGATGCGAAGAGCCATAACTAGTCTGTGATTGCTGGTACACTGTGTATTTGGAATTAGATTCTATTACACCCGCTGGGCCCGTCCTACCTCTGTTCTTTATTGACAAATCTGAGCCATGTGTTGATTCAGAGTAGCCATATTTTTGTGGTCCGGACTGGGAAGGATTTTGAGGCCGTCCAAAATTGGATTTCTGATGGGAGGAATACAGAGTTAGGTCTACACCCTCTTCTCCATTGTGACTGCTTGAGTCTCTTGTGTGTGGCTCTTTCTCCTCAATGTTTTCTTGCGTCTGTTTGATTTTTTCATTTAGACTTCCCTCAGACCGAGCTGACACAATAACCCCAACACTGCTGGCACTTTGCTGCTTCTCCTCAAATGTGTGCTTTTCTTCTCTCTCATTATTCTGTAATCTGGATGCAGTGTGCCGCTTTCTTTCTTTGTCCTGGCCATTTGGTGTATTGAAGTCTATTACTTGACTACTGTGTTTCTCTTTTTTGTCAACTGTACCATCACTTTTATTTTTGATTACTTCGCTTTTAATATCTGTGGTTTTCTTGAGGGATAACCCATTCTCATTATAGGATGATCCATGCTCTGAGTCACAATTATTCTGAGAGGCAGGAATAGAACAGGAGGGTATCTGGGATTTTGGACCAGCAGAAGATTTGCTTACTTTTGTTTTGGGGAGAACTGCCTCTCTTGCCTGAGAGCCAACATTTGCCTGTTGTTGACTCTGGGAGGCAGTGGGATAACTGTTTGGTTCAGAGCCACTGCTTGCACCACTCATCTGCCTCACTCTTCCGTGCTCCTCCTCTGAAAACTGTTCTTCTCTCTCTCCTCTGGTCCCTGACAAAGAGTCTTCGTCAACACCAACCTCTCCAACCCCACTTCCATCTTTAACTGTGCTAGTACTGGAGGCTGCACTTGCATTTCTACTCCTTGTTTGTAATGTTGCCTGTTGCTCATCTTTAATTTTCTTCTGTGAAAGCACTGTGTCAGTAAGAAGCATGTGCTGAACAGTGTTTGGTAAATTGGCTACTTGGGAACTCAAGGCATTAAGACTATTCAGGCCAGCATCTTGCATTTTGTCAGTGGATAAACTGATCTTGCTGCGTGCTGCTGGAGGGACACCTCCTCCAGTTGCAGTCATGCTATGAGCTTTGTGACTGCCACTACTACCACAACTACTGATGCTGCTATTGGAGTTTGGTGTGGGGCTTAGTTGGGGTATGGTCTGCAGTAATCGACCATGGCCATGGCTGCTACGAGTATTTGTTAGAGAAGGATGTGAAGTGCCATGACCTGAGGGGTTTCCATGTGCCTCTGAGACTCCCATCAAAGGAGAAGGAGAGGAGCTACAACTGGGAGAGTGCACTGCGGAGGCAGCCGGGGAGGGGTTCGATATGGGGCTAAAGTTTTGGTTAATTTGAGTTTGCTGCGCATTAGGAGGCATTGGGGATTTGGCTAATTCTAATGATGTGGTTTGAGGTATACTGGGATTGGAGGCCTGCTGATGTTTAGCATATACAGAGCCTGAAGATGAACCTTGGTGCTGCATCTTCAGTGAACCTACCCCTAAGTTGTGCTGAGAGGAGCGATGTTGTAGTGTAGCTTGCTTGTGAAGTGAATGTGTCTGTGGGGAATATCCACCATAATTAGAGGCATGGTAACTCTGTTGAACATTCTCGATTGGCCCCACATTGTTAGCAGCAACTGAACCAGAGTTTGGAGCTGGATTGACACTGGCAGAACTGTTGACTTTGGGATCAAACCCGCTAGATGCTCCATCGGGATATCTCTGTGGAGGCGGACTATACATTCCTGATGACCCTGTGGAAGCTCCGCCCTGTGGGGAGTAATGCGGGTACTGGGGGGTCATCCTGTGCCCAGACTGGGGGTAGTTCCTATGCTGCTGTCCAGGATGGACAGATTGGAAGGTTTGTCCATGCTGCTGGCGGTGCTGCATTTGAGAACTTGGCACAGACTGCATTGCAGAGTTCTGACTCATGTTGTACTGGTGTGAAGGGGAGAAAGCCCCAGCACTGGTGCCTCCACCTGAACCAGCAGTGGAACCATAGTCTACCGGGTAGGGTGACATGATGCCGGCCGATGGAGTAGAGCCAGATCCAGCATGCCTGTACTGGTGAGGGATGTTCCCATCCATGTTAGGGTAGCCAAAGCCTGTGCCAAAACCCATTCCAACTCTTCTGTTCCTATCCTTCCCACCCACTGAAAAATAATAATCCATGGGATCCTTTCTGTAAGGGTTGTTACTGTTGCCACTGTGCATGTTTGCATGTGCTGCAGGCAGGTCCACAGCTCCTCTGCTCCTGGAGCTGTAAGCTAACATGTGGCTGGCTTGACTGGGGTGGTGATGGCCTCTGTGCAGGCTCTGCTGTTGCATCCCGGCATAATCATCTGTCATCCTTGGGGAAATCTGGGGTTCTGCTGGCTGAGAGGGATAGGGAGCTCCTGCTCCACCCCTCCCACTGAAGCCAGGGAGGAGAGTGGGGGGAGCCGGACTGTTTGAAAAATTCTGCATTTCCTTTTTAACTCAGAAATGTCTGTAAGTCAGTGGCAGAGAATGCTAGAGGCAAGATAACAGAAGGCAGTAACCATGAAAAAAGAGCTTGTCAGAAAACAACAAAATAAAGAAATTTTATCAGTCCAATGGTAAAAAATAATTTGGCTCTGACACTCAGAAAGGTCACTCAGCAGTTAAATATAAAATCCAAAATAAGAAGGCTTGAACCACAGTTGAGTAGTGCTCTCTTACTAGCAGGAACAGGTTTGGCACCAAGCGAGCAATGATGTCATTAATGTCTTTAGATGTCCAGGCTCCACTTAAATATTAGCTCAAGTAAAAGAGCTAGCTTAAAATTACACTGTTTTGTGTTCCAACACCATCTTGTGCAGAAACACAAACTCAGTAAGCACTGAGAGTGTTCATAACAGCAAACCTTCAGTTCTGTTCATGGGCAGGTCTGCCATGACCTGACTCACACTGATGTGAGACACAATGCAGAAACTTGAATCAACAGGTCACAGTACAAAACTCTACTACTGATCATTCCCAGGGGCAAACACTCCATTGATTTACTCTACAGTTCTTGAATGAAGTAATACTTGTTTGTCTTTGCCCTTCAGAAAGAGTTTAATTTCCATTGTTTATTCTTCTCCATCATTCATCTTGACTGTAGAAAATTTTGGTCCTTGTACAATAGTTTCACTTTCTCCAACTGAGCAGCCAGATCCTTTCTGTGTGTCTTCAACATTTAGCTGTCCTGTATTGTTTTGATATTGAATGTCATTTAATTCTACCTGGTTCCATAGCAACAACTTCCCAAAGGGTGGTAATCCA
>JAVQKG010220844.1:0-19005 GCA_036025885.1 Hypseleotris bucephala
GGCGTCCTTATAGGGTCTACGTATCTGCAAAGTTTCAAAGTGATCGGGCATTTCGTTTTTGAGTTATCGCGGTCACACGGCCAATCTGCGGACGCGGACGCGGGCGCGGACGCGGACGAGGGCGCGGACGCGGACGCGGACGGACATGAAACCATAATTAGGATCAATATATAATTTTCTTTTTATAATTTATAGCATTTTCAAGACATTTTTGATTCCCAGCTCCAATAGAAAAATGCTTTAAACAGTGTCAGTTTAAGATCATTTCGTTATTGCAATGCGCAGGTTCTTGCAATAGCAGATTTTGCAATAAATATAAATTGCAATATATTGTACAGCCCTATTGGACAACATAGTAAATTACTTCCCAACACTGCAATTTTTCTAAGCTTAACATTGAATAAAGAAGGAAATTATGTAGCCAAGTGTAGGTGGAGTTCCAATGACCTGGTTGTCACTGGGGAGAGGTGGTGAGATTTCTGGCCACTGAAGTTGAACTAAAGCCCTTCTCGAGACACTTACCCACCGGCAGCTGGAGCTCGGGGCAAATTCGACCAATTAGCCACACGTCGCCTCTGCTGCTGACCCCCGAATCATTCAGGACGGACCCCACTGTGGAGAGAAAGAGAGTGTGTTAGTGTTAAGTGTATTTTACTACAAGAAAAGTGAAAAACAATATGCAGACACTAAACCAAAAGCAGAACAGTGATGATGGTATGTTCCCTCATTTGCCACTGTTGCCCTTGGGCAGACTGTTAAACCCCCTGCGTTTGAAATGTGGTTGAGAGAATTTGGAAATGTACTGCATCTGGAAAAACTCAGGTTTACCATGTCTAACCAAGAAAGAGTATTTTAAGATTTGGCAACCAGTCATTAGCTCTCAATTACAAAAACCAAATAATCAAGAAAATCTATTAATTCGGCCTACACTAATACTGAATTGTGACCCCCCCTGAATCATTCAGAACGGACCCCACTGTGGAGAGAGAGAGTGTATGATGAGATTAGGGATAGAGGCACACTACATGCATTTGCACAAACACACAACATGAGGTAAGTCTGGAGATTTACAGATAAAGTAAATCAAATGAGAGGACCAGGCACTTTAGCACATATCTGGAGTATCACATAGATTGGTTTGGACAAGGGCTGGTCAATGTACTGAACATGTAGAGGACTGTTGGAAAATGCAATAACCAAAGTGCAATTGCTAATCAAGGCAAGGCAAAAATAAGTCTTGGCAAATTTTGCAATATTGTTGTGGTCTTTCATCTGACTAAAACTATACTAGAAATGTCAAATAAAAATGTGACAAAATAGAAATAGTAAGCTAATGCTTCACTACACACTAAAAGTCCCTTCACAATTCACTGGAGGTGGCAAGATACTTCTAAAGCCACAGCTGACGTGGGGTAGACTGACAGAGATGATCTCTCCCACCACAACTAAAGAACAAATCTATTAACACATTTGTACATAGGCAAGGTGGGTTAAGTGTCTTGCCAAAGGACACAACAAAAGAACCATAAACTTTCTGGTGATCCATTATCCCAATGTAGTTCACTGTGTAATAAAATGTAATAACATGTAACTACATTGTACATAGTTAAGGGGTTACGTAAAATAAAGTGTGACCAAGTCCTGCCTAATATCAAGTCAGTTCAAACTATATCAACCCCATTCACCAAAATTTGCCACACCTATCATTATTGCAATATTCACCACAGTTATATCTTTTTTTCTAATATTGTCCAACCATCTTCTACACACAGGGTATCACATGGAGTAGGTCTAAAGCCACGTCTACAGCATATCGATAAGGTAAGGGCCACAAAAGGCCACATCACGGCAGGCACTGATGGCAACAGGTGTGGCGTGTTGTACCACAGACAGGGCAGATCAGAGCAGAGGGGGGCGAGAGAGGCGTACAGACAGATCAAAATCCCCAAAGGACCGAGAGAAGAGGCAAAGAAGACACAATCACAAGCACCACTTTCATTCTCAAATCCTTCACAAGCCCAGCACAGGAGAAGACAAGAGGGAAAAAGATAGAAAATATATAAGGTCTTAAAATACAGCAATTTAGACCTGATTTAGTCCTAGCTTAGTTCTAAGAAACTATTTATTTAGCATCAGTTTAGTTCTGGTTTAGGTCTTATGTAGTCTCTGATTAGTCGTGGATTAGCCTTGGTTTGAATATGATACAGTTTGGTGTTGGTTTAGTCCTGGTTTAGTCTTAGTTTAGACTTAGTTTAGTCCTGTTTAAATCTCTGATTTGGTCTTAAGTTTAGTTCTGTTTTAGGATTGGTTTTAAGATGATTTAGATTCTATTAAGTCTTGGTTATGTCCTAGTTTAGTCCTGGTTTAGTCTTACAGAATGTTTAAACAAATTTTGAACTGTTTTAGTCTTGCAGAATTAGATTTAGACCCAATTTAGTCCTGGTTTAGTCCTGATTTACTGTAATCCTGTTTTACTCTTTTACAGAATATGCTTAGATCCGGGATTAGTTTATCTCAGATTTACTGCTCGAACCCCACAGGACCTGGAGACAGGAAGCAGACACGTTCACAGCAGCTCTTTCATTCCACATTCTTCACAAGATCAAAAATGAACAGGGAGACTAACTACAGTAGCACACCTGTTTGTCTGATCTGGGTTCTGCGGGGGTCTGTGGAGATTCGTTGACGTGAGACAAAGAGACTGAGAATATTTGTGTCAGATCAACTTGGTGAGCTGAGCCGCCATGGGACGAGGCGTGCGCAATGAGGCCCGACAGTCAAAATGTTTGGGTTGTTCATGTGTGTGACTGCTGTGTGTGTGTGTGTCTGCTGCATGAAAAGTGTGTGTGTGAGTGACTGTGGCATGACAAGTGTGTGTATGTGTGTCTGTGGCATGACGTGTGTGTGTGTGTGTTTGTGTGTAACTGCTACATGTCAAATGTGTGTGTTTGTGTGTGCGTGTGTGTCTACTGCATGACTTGTGCGTGTGTGTGTGTGTGTTTGCTGCATGACAACATGTGTGTGTGTTTTTGCGTATGGAATGCTAACAGACAGACAAATGCAACCAAAAACATTACATCCTTGGCGGAGGTAATAAAAATAAAAAATAAGTCTGAATTGTTACATAATCCAGTTGTGTTTTCCAGCCAAATCTTTTTACTCCGGTAATTATTTGGACTTTTCTTCTTCTTCCTTGCTATTCTTTACAATATTATTTTGAATTCACAATACTCTTACCTAGCTACTCTTGCCACATCTGCTTTGTACACCTCTCTGCACTGAGATGGGTTGTGGGGGGCAGTAATGCTATTAGATGGGTGCTCATTTTGTCCGCTTAGCCTCTCCGATTACAGGCTATAGTAATGTTTGTGTGCCTGACCGGCTGTGTAGTA
This sequence comes from Hypseleotris bucephala, assembly GCA_036025885.1. NCBI lineage: Eukaryota > Metazoa > Chordata > Actinopteri > Gobiiformes > Eleotridae > Hypseleotris > Hypseleotris bucephala. The sequence continues at coordinate 3,393 of JAVQKG010220844.1, forward strand.
AACTGCTGTCAGAAACCTCACATGCTTCACTGGAGAGGTGAATCTGGACTTTTATTTAAAACAAGCCAAGGAGAAAAGATCAATGGACCAATTCAGAAGAGGAATTAGAGGGAATAGTTCACAAAAGGGAGGAAATTGATGAGAGGGAGATGTATGTGCAGCTCATCGGGTGGATTATTGATCAGGTCTAGTACTGGTTTTGGTCCTGGTTTGATACTGGTTTAGTCAAGGTTTATTTCTGGTTTACTTATGGTTATTAAATAGGTTCAGTCCTGCCTGAGACTTGGCATAGACCTGTTTCAGTCCTAGACCTGGTTTAGTCCTGCTTTAGTCCTGCTTTAGAAGGTTTTCGTCTGGTGTATGTGAATATGAGTAGCCATCAGCTCATCTGGTGCTAGTGGCTTGTTGGTCTGGTTTAGACCTGGTTTGGTCCTGATTTAGTCTTGGTTTAGTACTTGTTCAGTTGTGGTTTAGACTCTGTTTAGTCCTGGTTCAGACTTAGTTCAGACCCGATTTAGTCCTGGTTTAGTCTTGGTTTAGACCTAGTTAGACCCAGTACAGGGTCATCAGCTCATCTGCTGCTAGTGTGCAGTTTAGACCTGGTTTAGTCCTGATATATGTGGATATTGTAGAGTACACAGGGCATCAGCTCATCTGCTGCTAGTGGCTTATCGATTGTTGGAGACACAGCGTTCTTGGTCATTCATCACGGGCCACTCAGGCCTTAGATAACTCCTCTGATAGTGCCCTGCTCTGAACGCCTGCAACAGGTAACATCCATTATATACTCCAGCCCAGAGCAGACAGGGGCTGGAGGTGAGGGGCTAAAGGCAGGGGCAGAATAGGAATGGCCAGAGGTGGGTAAACTAGACAAATATGTAGGAAGGGTGGCAAAATTGTTAGTCATCTAAAGAAATTGTTACACTAAAGTCAGTTGAATCGACTAAGGCAGTGTTGTGAAAGATATGGGACTTGTCAGAGTGTAATTAGTGAGGTAAAATGTATTTGGTTAGAGAAAAATGTTGAGAAAAGTTGACAGTAAAATAAACTTCAACCTAAAAATCATTAATGTTATCTTGAATTAAAAAATATATATATATATTAAGTATTAAACAAGCTTTAGTGATGGCGAGAATTTAATATATTATGACCTCACAGACAACATAGCTACTAAAGGCAGACAACCCTACAAATACAGTATGTTTTCAAGTAAGTAGTAATTTTACTATTAAGTTAAATCAAGAGGCTATTCAAAAAAATAATATTATTTTTTCAATGTAATCAGACACAAAAAATATTAAATGCCAAATCTGAAGTTTCACAGATTCACAGAAGACAATTTTTACAAAGAAAATAAAGATAACTGAACGGCACAAGCCAAAAACAGTTTTGTATCTTATCAACATTTTCTAAAACCATTATAATGTAGAGAGGGGTGAATAAAAACTCCCAAAAGTGGTATTAATATATATTTATGTAGGTTATGGGTTATCGTCACTTCAAAATAGATTTACTTCAACAAAATAAATAACTGTCAATACAATTTATTAAAATAGTTATTCTAGTAAATGTAATTCAGTAGTAAATTTGACTTGTTGCTACCCACCACTAGAATGGACTAGAGTAGTGGCCAGTCCATGAGTGCTTGTGAATATACTAAAGTAGGAAATTGTGTTGAAGAAGTCTAAGGATTTATGACAAATGGCTCAGTGACATCCAGAACGGAGATGAGAAACTATCTGTTAGCCCCAGTCACAGCAAAATATATGACGACACTATTGTGTGCGAATAGTATTAGTAAAGCTGGGGTGTAGCTGATAGCACAGGCCAAAAGTGCTGAGTGGAGGATGTGAAAAGCTGCCTAGTCCTGGTTTAGGTTTTAGTCTAGATTTAGAGATGGTTGATTCTTAATTTAGGCCTGGTTTTAGAGGTGGGTGATATGGTAAAAATGTAATATCACAATTTTTATTAAGCCAAGATCATGATTTTATCAATATTTTTGTTGAATTTTCTGCCTTACACAGAAGACTACTACTACCTACAACTTGTTTTACTACAAATTGATTCTACATCCAAAATTTAGTTCACAATCACATTTCTGGAAACATTAACACTTGGAAAAAGACTAAAATATTAGCTGTTAAATTTCTACAGGAATCACAAGCCAATCATCACAACTTCTTTTTATATGAACGCTGGTATTGTTACAGCAAAAATGACAAAAGATCAGAACATAAATGCATGCACTTTATCACAATTCAACAATTTTCCCAGATTAGCTCGATCTTCATAACTTCAGATCACAATTAGATTTTTATCATCATATTGCCCATCCCTACATAGTTTAGTTCCTGGCCAGCAATGACTTACTCTTTTCCTATTCTATACAAAGATCTCTCATTCATCTCATTGATTGCATTCAGTTTCAAGGGCAGAGTTTACAAACATATATAAACCAATCTGAAATGCCACACACGTTAAAAAGCCAATTACAGCCTGTTGTTAACAAGGAAGTCACGTTAGCAAAGTTTGTTTATAACACAGCCCACAAAACACACATCACTGAGGCTTGTATACAGCTCCGACTGCAATATCACTGAAATAATTCACTAGGAGAAAGTTCAAAATTCAACCAGGATTAAAAAAGTTTGAGTATCCGCTAAAAATATTGATTAGTTGTGAAGTATAGGCACAGTTTAGTGGTTTCGTTCTAGTTTAGAGCTGGTTAAGTCCTGCATAAGACCTGTTGCGGTTTTGGATCAAATCTGGTTAGTCTTGATTATTTTTTCAGAGTTGTTTCTATGGTTTTGATAACTTCTCATTGTACAGCATTAATTCAATTTCAACGATTTTGACTTGAGGTAATTTACAAAAACAAAGAAAGAGAAGTCACTGCTTTGTCATTTTTTTCTGGAGGTGTTTCCAGTCCCATAATAGGTTTTATTTATAACGGTTTGTTGTAAAAGTGTATAGGGGAAATGAGCTGCCTTGGTGGAGGTCTGCGCTCCCCAAGTGATTTCTAGATTAATCCTGGTTTAGATTGGGAAAGTCATCATTTGGCTAAATCTAGCAGTTTTGGTAATACAAAATGTGTTCTAAATTTGTTCTTGATGTAAAAAGTTAAAAAATATATCTTTATGTGGTGGGTGGAAGCCGGAGAGAACACACAGCAACACAGGGAGGACATCCAGCCTCCACTTTGCACTGCTCCTACCTATTTTATTTGCACTATAGTCACAATAAAATGTATGACAACACTATTTTGTACTGTGGTGAAATAGCAGACAGCAAAAACAAGCCAAAAGTGCTGAGTGGTTCTTGGGTACGTCTCTGTGAGTGAGAAATCCCAGAATGAGCAGGTGGGGATCTGCTATAATGAGGCATGAAGGGAGCGCAGACAGAGGCGGGTGGTGTAGGAGAGGGGCCAAAGAGCAAAGCAGTAACCCAGAATCGGAGTGATGGAGACAGGCTCACAGTCAGAGGAAGGCCCCTGAAGAGCAATTACAGCTGGAGCTCCAGAGAAGGTGCGCCGCCAGCCCCCCAGGCAAGAGTTTTCAAACACTACAAAGACCTGCTATATACACACACACACACACACACACACACACATTGACACGCACACAGACACACTTATACAGTATACACATAGACACACACACACACACATAAATATACACACACAGGCACACACAGGCACACACAGGCACACACAATGGTATAACAAGGAACAGGTCGGTATAATAATAGAAGGTGAAAAGGAATGTAACTACATATTTTAAAACAAGACTTCTGAACATGTTTACTATGCCTCAGGCTCAAAGCAGTTCTAACATAAGAAGAACACTTGTGTAAGCCACAGTTGCCTTGGGGCAGACTGACAGAGATTGGCCACACACCATAAACATCATATATTCATTTATACGCAACATATCGTACCACTGTTTAGGTCACACACAGGCCAGCTCTGTAGCCACAGATGCACCAGGGCAGACTGGTGTTGATATGGTTACCCCATCTCTGTCAAACAAGATCATTTATATATCCACACCACTTTTTTAGACAGTCAAAAAACTTTATAATTCAGTGTTGTTCATTCACTCCACAGTCACATACAGGCCACCTATGTAGACACAGATGCCCTAGGGCAGCCATTTTACACCTTCACCATCAAACACATCAAACTAGAGAACAGTCTTTAGTCCCAAATGGATAATTGATAAGAAATTGGGCTATGGTAAAAGAGAAAGTGTGAAAAGAGCTGTTCCATTATGCACATGTAAAGTAGATCACCTGTGGCTGTCAGAGGCATGGCAGCCATACCACCACCAAACAAACAAATCACAAATCACAAAACACATCACATTTTCATTTTAGCACTTTTCAGATCCTCAAAATGCTTTACAATTGAGTTTTTTCACTCCACCGCTGTAGCAACAGTTCCCCTGAGGCAGACTGACACAGCTATACCATACGCCTACAATCTCTTCAAACAACAACAAATACATCAATTACACAACATATTCATAGACTCAGGCCTTCAATAAAAGAAAGTTGAAAGTCAAAAATCAAATGTGGTTCTACTCTCTGGAGAGAGGCAGACAGAGGCTATTTGCTGCAACAAGTACAATTAAGAAACAATGGAAACACTATGACTAGGCGTGGGTAATATGGCACTAAAAAAATTTAATCGTAATATGAAGTTATCTGCTAATCTGGGAAGGTTGTTGAATTGTGATACAGTGCATTTGTTTATGCTGTGCTCTTCAGTGTCATTTTTACTTTAACAATGCCAGTATTCATATTGATACAAAAAGGAAAATAAAAGAAATTCAGTATTATGATGAACAATGGATTGGATGTACATCCCTAGTCCCAATTTCTAGTCTTTGTATAAGACAAAAATTACAAAATGATAAAATCATATTTGTGATCTTGAGCCTAATAAAAGCATGCCTCCTGCCTCAGGCCTTGTCCATTATGTGCAGATACCAAAACAAATGACAAAACACGCAAATCCTTGATTAATATAGACAAAGTTGGTAATGTTTTTTGTCCAGTTCCACATTTTAATTAAAAAAACACACAAATCCTTTATACATATAGGCAGTAATGTGGGTAATGTGTTTTGCCCAATTACAAACTGGAATAAAAAAAGATTACAGCCAATAGAGGGGAAAGAGTGGGAAAGGAAGAATGGAAACACTATGACCATTTAAAAGTTGTGTAAATATGTTTCCAATGCCCCTGCCTCCGACCTGTTCCATTATGTGCAGACGCTAAAACAAACGCTACAGAACGGTAGGCGCTGGGTCGGTCTGTGCTAAGCCTTCAGGTCGATTGTGTTCGCCAGAAAAACCAAAACATCGAAAAGACGTCTGGACAGCTTCCCGACATCGAGGCTTGCTTCAAGAATAAAACTCAGAAATAGTTTGTGATATGAACGTTGACAGTCTGTACGCCCAAGATAATAAAATAATCGCTTTTGGCTTTTTTATTCATGTGTATCTTATGTTTTTCTGTTGAGTGTGACAAGTGATTGACGGCTTCCAACACAACTATGGGTCTGAGGCAATGTAGACCTATCATTCTTAGATTCATTCAAGATATGAGCAATTTAGAGTTAGTGTGGTAAGTTGTAAGAGACTCAGCAAATCAGAAGGTTAGCAGTTTGATTCCTATTCCAATTAGTTTTGCCACTCTGTCCTTGGGCAAGACACTTTACCCACCCAGGAGACAAGTGATTTCCTTGCAACTTGGAGCCATAAGAAGAGTACACCAAGTAGAGTGTGATAGTCAGTAAGGAACTCAACTAATCAGAAGTTGAGCAGTTCGATTCTCGTTCCTTGTGTCCATGGGCAAGACACGTCACTCATCTGTTTTTTGTTGCTTTCTAGTTTAGGGTTGCAACTATGGGCCATTCATTCACTATAGAAATATAGAATCACTGTGTGCCAAATGATTGGTCAGGTACTCAATAATAAGAAAGGTTAGTGGTTCGATTCCTGCTCCAAACCATTCATACTGCCTTTGTGGCCTTGGGCAAGACACTTCAGGCACCTAGCCTGTATGAATAAATGTGTTTGTGTGATGGGTGTATTTGTTCATAGCTATAGAAGTAAAATGATTTCCGTCTGCCCCAAGCAAATGTGGCTAAGGCGTTAGGGTTATTTGGTGGTGATTAGCTGTAGAAGTTAAGAGTAGCTAGAGAGTTATTGAAAACATATATATAAATGGACTACACAAATGGTGCTACATATATCAATTTAATTATCTTACAACTATTCACTCACATTGATTCTCTAGGGGCAAATTATAGTAGGCAATTCTCCCTGGAAGTGGAATGAAGCTGGAGAGAACCTCACTAACACGGGGAGGACCTACAGACTCCACTCAACAGATATCATGTGTTATCCACCCCACTGCCTGTGCCTTCTAGACCTCTAAAAAGACAAGATGATGAGGGGTAAAAGACAAAGATGTGCTAACAGATAAAGGAGGGAGGGGAAATTAAATTAAGAGAAAGTTCCAGCGCACTGCTATGCACCATTGATTTCCTATTCTCTCGGAAACATTTAATGAGCTTAAATAGGAGCCTGGTTTGACACTGCCACAGAAGCTCCCCGCGAGAAGAAATCGTTCAGCAGCTGTGACGGCTTCCAGAGAGGGAGGAGAGGGAGGAGAGGGAGGATAGTAAAATGTTTTAATGCTAATGTTAGAGACGTGTACTTGACATATGTGGGATTATGCATGAGAAATGGACCATGATAGTTGTCAGCAAAGAGGGAAAAAATATGAGGAGATTTGAGGAGACAGTGAAGTAAGGTTAAGGTAAGCTGACTTCTATATGCCTGTTAAGTGTTTATTTACTATTTTGGCATTGATGGGCACCATGTAGTTAGTGGCCAATACCAATATTTGTGAATCCCCACTTATATCTTTCCTGAATTACCACAAAAATGACTTAAACATATTCATACATCCATGTCACTCAAAGAAAGATGAATAAAGGCAGCAAAAAGGCAACGTGTTCATTTTTGGATTTCCCATTGCCCTGGCTCCTAGTTAGTAAGTGCTTAATTTGGTTTAGCTCTACATATCTGAAATCACTAAGGCTGTCTCGCAATAGCATGAAGAGACAAAAAGATGTGAGCAGCCTACAACCATTGTGTGGGAAAAAACAACCTATTAAAAAATACTCAAAAACGGAAGGCACATGGCTAGATTTTTCTTCCCTCACTTTGGATTTTCTAATAATAACTAAACTGGTATTTTTTCAAAGCTTATTTACCCAACAGCAAATCTCCAAATACACATTTGCATAGTACTGTATATCAGATTATGCATGGGAAAGGGTCCAGGGCTAGCCACACATCATTGAAGAGGAAAAATGAAGGATTGAGGAGATTTGTGGAAACAGAGAGGAGGCTAAAGGTTTCGAAGCCGCCTATATGTCACCCCAGTCAGTCTCATTATACCCTAACAATGACCAAAGTGACTGACAGTGACTGCTCCACTGCCATGCATCACCTCATTACCTCCTGGATGACCTCTAGTCTCGGGTATTTTCTATAATGGAAGAGAATATAAATAGCATTTGGATTCCCCTGGTGTGTACTGTACATATGGGAAAAATAAATAATCCAATAAATAAAATTGTAAAATGCAAACATAATCATTCAATGTCATATTCATTCATCAAGTGTAATTTAACAATGATGGTGATGGATGAGAGTGGTTTTGGCCTTACAAATGAGTCTATTAGTCATTCACTAAACAGTCACACTGGTGGTGGTAAACTACCTGTATAGCCACAGTTGTCCTGGGGCGGTTTTTCCATAATAATCAAAGACCAATCACAGCATCCATAAATAGGTAATGCAACAGCTAATTTAATAGGTTGGAGGAGGATTTGAAATAACAACTTTCTGATAATGAGCTATCTTTCAATTGAGTGACCAATTCTTGTAACGCATGCATGTCTTGAGACAGTGAGAGAAAGTAGAGAACCCGCAGTAACACAAGGAGGACATGTAAACACTATACATAGGAGGTCAGCAAAGGCTAACACAACTTCTTGTAAACAAAATAAACAGCCATTCATTCACATGTGACAATTTAGAGTCACCAATTCCACAATCGACACTGGGCAAGATAATTTCCTACGTATGAATATTTAAGTGTGTATGACTGTGGTGGTCAAGAGGGGACGTAGGCGGAAAATGGCAGCCACGCTTCCATCACAGAGTATGACTGAGGAGTGAATGACTAATGCATGAAATTGTAAAGTGTCTTTGAGTGTCTTTAAAAGCACCATTTAAGACTAATGCATTATCATTAATATTATTCAAGACAACATAAAATAGACAACCATTCACTTGCCTTCATTCACTATAGGCCTTCACTGCAATGCATCACCTCATTACCTCCTCCATGGCCTCTCCATGTGGCGGTCAAGACACACACGGCCGTTACTTGTTGGTGGCCATCTTGTTTTTCTACCCCCCTCCTTCTCCCATCCACACCATCTTTTGTCCCTCTATCAGCAGGAGAAACTATTGTCAATTCTGGAGAGCAAAGTCCGCGGCGCTTCACTGCTCTGAACTGCTCTGATGAGGGCCCCACTGGGAACCATTGGTGGCTACTTTATGAAGCTGTCTGCCAGGCTCAATAGACTCTGTGTCCAACCTAAAGTATGAAGTCATGCAGTACAGTACCACCAGGGGGCTGTGGCTTGGACAATGAAGGGTGTGGCTTGGACAATGAAGGGTGTGGCTGTAGGATAGGGGTGGGACAATATACAATAATGTAATTGATTGCAATATAAACACTGACAATTAATCAATCATGGCTATTTTTTAACATCGTGATAATCGTTTATCGCCATAATCAGCATTTATTTGTACCTCAATGCCCTTTAAACCTTACTGTAAACAGATAATTTATGGTATTAAATAGCCTATAAAGTTCAAGTGATATTAGTGTCAAGTTACAATCAAATATACTGTTGAGATTCTAAACTAGCATTTTTGGGGCTTTTTTTAATTGTTGTGATACTATTGTTAATCGCAATTATAATGGCCACAATAATCGTGAGGCAAGATTTTAATAATGTCCCATTCCTAGTGATGCTGTGGCACAACCAGGGGGCTGTAGCTTGGACAATGTGAGGTGTGGCAGTGGGGTTTTATAAAGGAGGAGATGCATTTGGGATGGAGAGTAAGGGTTGGTAAAAATGCTAAATAATTAATGGAAATATTACAAAGCATACCAGAGTGAGTGGATGCAAACACATTATGACAGTTTAAGTGGTGCCTTCAAATAGATGGGCCTCGTTTTGACCCAAAACGAGATTTAGTTCAGACATGGATTTAATACTAGCATTGTTGTGTATTGTGTATGGTGTATTACCTTAGCCAAGGAGGTAGTGTTTTTGGTAGTGTCTCTCTGTCCGTCTGACTGTCAGTAAGTGACTTAACTAAAAAACTACTGAACGGATTTGTATGAATTTTTTAGGGAAGGTCGGAAATGGCACAAGGAATTAATGATTGAATTTTGGAATTGATCTAATTCTGGATACAGGAATTTTTAACAGCTGCCTTGGTGGAGTTCTGCACTATCCGAGGGCTTTCTAGTTATTCAAGCATTGGCAAGTGAAATATAATCTTATTTTGCATGTACATAATCTTTTTTCTTTTTTTGTACAATTACTATATGCATTTCACACAACATTTATAATACACGGTAACACAAGTTTTATTTCTAGTCTAGAGTGAGCCACAAGGGCAGATTGGTTAGGTTATACATCACAACAAGATCATTATGGGCTCAAATCTGGGATGACAGTCATTGTTCTGCATGTCCTTCTTGTGTTACTGTGTGTTCCCTCCTCTTTGTTAATTTCTCATGGTAAATTAATGTAGGTAGTATGATGTATACCAGCCTCAAGTCCATAGTTGCTGGTAGAGATTGCATCCATCCTTTTCAATAAAAACTGGCAAGAAATTATAAAAAATTCTCCTACTTTTAAACGATTCAAGTATGCTCCAAATGCCTTGACCTACTTTAACTTCTTCATTTGCAATTAACTGGAGCATTTGTTTTAGCAGAATAACAATTTTAACTTTCCATTTCACATTTCAAACAAGTGTAGAGGAGATTCATTACAACGTTTTGGCTCAAATATTATGTCGCCGCTGTTAACCACTTCTACTTAGCCACATACCTCAGACTATGTAGTGCGTTGGAGAGATTTATAATTGTGAAATGTTTTAACGACAAATATCTTAACTCTATCTGTGTATGGTTTAAACGTCAAACATCTCGTCTGCTTTGGAGGAGTTTGGACATTCCTCCGATTGGTCTGGTTTTTATATTAACAGGTCAGACAGGGCTGCTCGAGCTCACGACCTGCACTTGTTCTTACTCTTCTTCTGCTTTGGCTCAAACTGTACCTTGAGCTGTAAATCTAGCTAGACATGCAGAACTGTGGGAGCCAAGCATTGGAGTGGACTTTTAACTAAATAAATCTTCACTTGAGATGTTTGGATTGTTAATTATATTCTGGGAAAGTAGCCTCAACATTCCATCTTAGAATACCGCAATTTCAATATGTCACAAAAGTTATAAAAAATAATATTGAGACATTAACAATAACAGTGATGTATACCACTTATGGCACTTTTCTAGATACCCAAATTTGCTTTAATTGCATGATTCATACACTCCAATGGTAGTGGTAAGCAACTTGTTTAGCCACAGCTGTCCTGGAGCATATTGACAGAGGCGTGGCTGCCAGTCTGCGCTACCACAGTAATAATATGATAATAGCGTGGTAATAAACAAATAGTCATTTAGTAACTATGATTAATTATCAAGTAAGTGAGTAATTACCCCTGTAACAAAATTTAATGGTAAATTACCATGCTGACTATAGATATATTATGCAGAATAACTTAGTAATTATAGAAAACTTCTGTTTAGGGCAGTGGATATGGTTGGTAATTGTGTAGAAATTACATGGTCATTACTTAGAAGTTAACCATAATTACATAATTTTACTTGTTTATTACCACACTATTACAACCTTATTATCGTGATATAAGGTAAAGTGCTTCCAAAATATTTATCTAACACGCAATGTATCATTTATATATAGATTTAAAAACATCTTGATTTGTTACAGCAATTCAATCATATCCCCTTCAATGCTATCACCCTGTCAGAATCTCAGATCATCCTATTTCTAATACATATTTCTTCCCACTTATGCATTGCAAGTATAGAAACTGAGGTCTAATGGCAGTAGCACAACTTAGTATGGGCAATGTGGCATCCAGCTGTCATTTTCACCATCAGGGCGGCCACGATAGGAACCATTTTTCACCTGAAACTGCCTTCACCCTCAGAGGAATCCATAGGCCATCATCTATGTGACACCAGTAGCCCTTTTCTAAATCATTCACACCGGACTATATATAGAGCCCATACCGAGAAAAGGTCATTATTGAAACAGAAAGCTATATTTCATAATTGCACATAGCCTGCCTTCATTTCAGTGGAATGTGTTTTGTAGGATATTCTATGCTCCCCGGTGACTTTTTTTTTATTTCAATGTCTGCCATTTTAAACAAAGGGGCTGCCATAAAGGTATTGCCGTAGTGAATGACATGAGATTTTTTGGTTTTCGGCCTGATTTAGTCCTGGTTTGGATCTGGTTTTGTCCTGCTTTACAACCATGTTTTGTTTAGACCTTGTGTAACTCTGATTTAGACCGGTTTTATAGTGGAATTCTTCCCAGGTTAAACCCACTTAGGACCTGCTTTCCTTTAAAATTTAGTCCCAATTTACAATATAGTTCTTGTTTTTTCTTGTTATAGACCTAGACCTGGTTTAAATTTGAATTGGTCCAAGATTACACCCATTTCATACCCGTTTGGTCCTGGTTTGGTCCTTGTTTAGTCCATGCTAAGACTTAATTATATCTTGGATTAGACCGGATTTAGCCCTAGTTTACTCCTATTTTCTAAGTAGACCCTTTTTGGAACTGTTAGAAACTGGTTTAGTTCTTGTTTAGTCCTGTTTTAGATCTATCTTTGGTTTAGACCTAATTTAGTACTGTTTTAGACCCTGGATTAGATTGGACTGAAAACATTTCAACACTTGAAAATACCCCAAACACATACATATGTTGACACCTTTTGTTTTTGTATGTATATGGCAGTATCACTTCAACATCTAAATTTGATACTGGACAAAATTTCACGGTTGTACATTTGCTCCCTTAAAGCAGCAACCAAAATACATATATCTAATAATTCCACATCTTTCTGCTAAAATTCATATTTTTCATACCTCTTTATCCCCAGCTCTTGTATATTGGTCGAGGGGTGATTTTTGACAGGCTGCTGATGCAATAACTACCTTCCATTTGTTTGAGAGGAGGGTGCATTAACTCGACAGCCTAATCAGGGACCACCACTGCAGCCAGACCAACGCTTTTTCCCACTCCACATTTTACCAGAGCACCATTAGGCTACAATTAGCACAACTCGTTCAGAAAAATAACCCATCAAAGCCTCACCATTGGCGGGGATGGCCAGGAAGTGTGGATTGGGAGTCTATTGTTGCATCAAAAACACCTATAGGTGATTCTCAAAGGGTAGTACAGTGATGCATCCTGATGCCATTGTCAATGTGAAGTTTGGAGTTTGTCAAAAAAACTAAAATTAAAGAAAAAATGGAGATATGATCATCTTCAATCGGTATTAAATAAGAGTTGCACAATTTGGAAAAAATACGTAATTGTGATTTTTATGAAAAATATTGTGATTGCAGTTAGAATATTGTTTTAAAACCATGATTCCAAGCACATTTTAAACTGGTCTGGAAGCAAGAAAATCCACAAATCCAAAAGAGCTACATGCCTTTCAGAACATATAAAACAAAGATCAACTGGTCTTAACTCCTCCAAAAGCTAAGGGTGAGGTGACGTAATGTAAAGAAAAATATATAGGCTATTGGCTATGACTGTGTACATTATCCACAATCATGCACTGGTGGTAACATGTAGCCACAGCTGTCATTTGGCAGATTGGCTGGGAAACATACCCGGCTACCACCATCACACAGTTGGTTTTCCCTAGGCACTCTGGTTTTTACTATCAAACTAAGCGTGTAGAAAAGGAAAATCCCCCAGCTATATCCTAGATGAGATCCTGGTTCAAAATCTAGACAAGTTGCCCCAGCAGAATTAAAGGGTAGGTCCAACAATAAAGTCTACTTTGTAATTCTTAGTGCCTCCTGTTTATGCGTCTTGAATATTGATACTATATTTCCCAATTAAAATTCAATACTACTTGTGCTTGAGACAGCCTTCATTATGAGAAGTGTACTTCGTTGAAGCCTGTTGTTGTAATGGTGCAATACAAAGATGCCAAGTTCTCTTATTATAAGTGACTTGGGCTTTTGTTTAATGGAGTCGCTGGTCAAATTTCATAGTTTTGAGTTGCATTTGTGTTACCCTATTTTCTTTCAGAAGTTCTTGGCAACAGTGGTGCAATCCAGGTGAAATTGTATACATCAAAATGCACACAAAACAACACAACAGCCCCACTCCTCTGCTCTGTAACAATATAAAGTGAATTGTGAGTCCCTGTGGTCATTTGCAGGTTGCTGGCAGTGGGCTGAGACAGATAAGAATTTGGATCGGTAGAAGCTGACACGCAATGATTATCTGGTGTTGCTAGAATTGACCGTCCATCAATTGAAGACTAGGGATGGCCGCACTCAATTGTTTGCCCGAGACGAGATTTTTATGATTCGGTGACCTCGAAAAATATGAGTGAAAAAAGATGTCAAGTGGTTTTGAATTTGTTGTTGTGACAAAAGGAGATGGAAATATGCAGCGAAGAAGAATAATCGCAAACACATATGAGCAGTCAAATGGGTCGCAAGCAACACCTGATGCCCCACCACTGTCTGTCAAGGCTTAGTAAGGACAAGAAATTTAAAAAAAGGTATGTAATTAAAAACTTGGTAACACTGATCAATCATTACATTTAAACCAATATAATGCCAGTAACCGCAAAAGCGCCACCTGGGGACTGACTGAAGAATGTAGTTTTAGGCAAATTTAAAAAAAAATTGTCAAAAGCATCTTTTATAAACATCTAGATAAATCAAATTAGTCAAATAGACCCTTCCCATACTTCTCATGGTTTGGGACGAAGCCTCGCACGCAATCACCGATCAATAAGGTCGCCGGTGTTATAGCATTTGACGAAGCCATGTGGGCCGTTTTTCCGATATACACTTTGCTGTCATGTACAACAGCGCGGGTCTAGTTGAATAATGCAACTGTAAAGCATCTTTGGGTATCTAGAAAAGCGCTATATATACACCAAAAAAGTTGTAATTCCAATTTGCCATGGTGGTCAAATTTACAAATCCACTTCAGTAACATTATTTTCTCCAACATTAACTAAACTAAACAAAATAACTAAAATGTAGGCCATATATCACACAATGCCATCAGAAAGTTGGTAAATCGTTTGACTACGCATCTTCTTTGTTTCCAGTTCCCAATATGGCGTCCCTCCCTGGCCATCTCACCATCCTTGTCCCCACCTCCTGCTACACAGCCTGGACATAAATCCTGGTCCAAACACTGGCAACAGGAGGAAGGAAGAAAACAGTGTCAAGAACCACCTTCTCTCTGCTGAGTGCCATCTGGACAGGGAAAGGTAGATAAACAATGACGCTAGCTACATCCCCTTCTCCTGCTACACACAGTCCTGGCCTGACATGTGCCACAATGCATCGCCAGCAACCACCGATCCTGGCTGCCTCACGCCAAGCATTGTCACGGATTGGGTCTTATCAATCGCTGGCCAGATACAGAGTAGGAACGTGGGACAAACAAAAGGGAAAGGAGGAGGAGGGGGGGAATGGAGCGACAATGAGAAGCACAAATGAGATGATGGCCAGGAGCCCGACGTCCGCACAGCACAGGCTTAGTGTTTTTAATCTGGTCAAGTTTAGCCCAAATCATAGCAATCTTCTGCAATGTGCTGACAGAGGAGAAGGAGAATGTATTCTGCAGTGAAAAAAGCTACTGTTGAATAAAACAACTTGGTAATTCAATTCTCACTCCAATAAGTTTATTGTTGTGGTGTCATTGGGCAAGACACTTCATCCACTTTGTCTGAATGTATGAATGTGCCAAATTTGGTTGTCAAAGAGGCTGTACATAAGGTAGGCATGTGACAATATTGTTTTTTGGATTCGATTAACTTGTTCATGAAAATTGTGATTAACAATATTTACACAATGACAAAATGCCGACGTCCACACAGCACAGGCTTAGTGCTTTTAATCTGGTCATGTTTAGCCCAAATTACAGCAATCTTCTACAATGTGCTGACAGAGGAGAGTCAGTCAGGCTATTCTGCAGCAAAAAAAATCTACTGTTGAATAAAACAAGTGGAGAAAAGTTGGTAATACAATTCTCACACAAAATAATTTTATTGTTGTGGTGTCATTGGGCAAGACACTTTATCCACCTTGTCTGAATGTATGAATGTGTCAGAGAATACTTGTGATGTGTGTTCAGTAG